>JACEIK010016647.1:0-15055 GCA_018107945.1 Datura stramonium
ACAGAACTTGAATTATGTATAGATATGAAGCTTAAAAAGCAACTTAAAAGGATAACAAAATATCCAAAAAAGAAATAGGAAGCTTTTGTCAAGATTTTTGATACATCAAGTTCTCTGCCCCTTTAAAAAAGGCATCCAAGAAAATTAAAAGAAGACACAAGCACTATAAAAATAAATCTGAAAAACCCCATCATTACAGAAAAAGATTTAAAAGGTATAAACGAGAAGACAACAAAGGTGGCTTTCAAGGAAATAATGATAAGCGTTGAAATTGTGGAAAATTTGGCAACAGGGCTAAGGATTTTAAGGTCCCTAATAAAAAGAATGATAAGATCAATATGTTAGAACTTGAGCCCGAAATAAAAGATAGATTATATTTAATTCTTGATGAACATGACAACAATTCTTCCCCTGAAGAAAGTTTCAGTGATGAAGACCTGCTTAATATTGCATATAGTTCTGACAATAGTGACTCAACTAATCATTGTGGATGCACGGGAGCAATCTGCACCTGTGATAGCCACTCAATAAACGTCATTACCAATAATAACAAGGAAATCTTCTTTGATATGATTAATCTTATTAAAGATAAAAATCTTAAAAGAAAATATTTAATAGAATTAAGACATATAGTTCTTAACCAACAGCATGACAAAGAAACAATTGAGCCTTTTAATATGAAAAAAGTATTAAATAAATTTAAAGAATAAAATTCTAGTACAACAATACAGGATCTTCAAACCGAATTATTACATATTAAAAATGAAGTCAAAGAAGTTAAGCAAAGACTTAACAAGCTAGAAATAGATGTCCTTGCTAATAAAATATTAAATGAACTAGAATCAATGCAAGGATCTGAATTATATCAATCCGAACGAGGATAAACATCAAAATTGGAAAAAGGTGAAGAAGAAATTGAGTCTCTAGAGAGCCCTCTAGAAGGTAAATCAAGAGTAAAAACTATTGCAATAGTTAAAGCCCAGAGCGTCCATATACCTATCACATTGGTTATAAATAAAAATTAAACTATTCAAAAAATTGCATTATTAGATACAAGTGCAGACCAAAACTACATTATTAAAGGAATAATCCCTGCTAAGTACCTTGAAAAAAGTACAACGCGGTTATTCTCTGCGATAGGAGAAAGACTCAAAATAAATTATAAACTCCATAAGGCACACATATGCAATAATAGAATCTGCTTTATTAATGATTTTGTAATAACTACAGATATAAATGAAGAAATAGTATTAGGCACCTTGTTCATAACCAAAATAAAACCCTATGTCACTGATTTAGACGGCATCCACACCACTGCTCTAGGAAAAGAGATCATTTTTCCCTACCTAAATATTATGTCAAAAGAAGAAAGAGTATTTATAAAAGAAAAAACTATCTTTAGAATAAATCTTCTTTCCCAACAAGTAAACTATTTGACTAGGGAATTTCTACAGGGAACTAAATGAGACCCGGAACACCAGGTATAAGGCATTTGAGGCCTCCATTTCAGCCCTTCAAACCAGAAGAAATAATGAAAAGACCCTTCAAAGAAGAGGAAAAAGCAAAAATAGAAAATAAATATTCAGTTCTGGCAGAAGTCCCATCTTTGCCAAAAGCTACTATTCCGTCCCCATTAAAGCAACCCATAACCAGTCAGAAAAGATTACAACCAATAAAATCAGTTTTTAAAGGAGGCTCTTCATCAAGCGACAAAACTATCTCTATCCAAACAAAGGATAGCTATGAAATGAATCCACTAGAGACATACTCTCAGACGGTTCTGCCAATGACTCTTGAAAATAAAATGGAGAAAAATATTCCAAATAAACAACAGTTTGAGCTAACAGTTTTACAGGTACTACCGATCGTGGAACTCGATAAAAAATAAAGGTTTTGGAGTACTCGAGTTACTAATACCCTGCTACACAAATTGGAATTATGTGGAGGCAGATGATCCCCTTACAACCCGAAGGTAATATGAGTTCATTTTAACGGACACCGATTCAGTAAAAATTGAGCATAAATTAAAATGTTCGGATAATCCTAACAGTATTCAATACTCGAAGATCACATTTAAAAGAATTTTATGTCCATTTGAATGGTTTGTAGATCATCTACATACACCCATTCCTCTATCAAGAACCCATAGACCCAAGACATACAACTGGTATGATTATAAGGTGGCCTGGTATAACTTTATGTATATAAGGCCCAACACTCACTCTTGGTTTGTCAAGTATTCAGAAGATATGAAAAGCGCGATCATCCCCAAATGGTTTTACGATACAACAAAGAGTATGCAGACAAAACATGGAAAGTACTAAGTATGCAAGGTAAGTAAAACATATTGAGTAAGTATAGACTGAAATTATGCATATAAACATAAATCTTAAGATCGCGAGAGTAAAGGCTTCATGCTGATATCTGAGAATATGCATAGTAATAAATCATAAGAAAAAGCTTAAAAGCTAAAATAATAAGTAAGAGCTTATAAGCTGATCATTGGGGCAAACCTGCTAAAAACATAATATCATAAGTCGCAAACATGCATAACTAAAATCATGAGTAACAATGAGAGACACATCACAACTGAAACCATCGCGATAGAGTTTACATGATGCCTCAACTATCACACTCAAGTGGGAAGAGTCATCCAAAGCCTTGCCAGGGCTATGAACACTACCATTATACCGATATCAAGATGAAGGCCCTTTGGCGGGTGGGGAAAAGCTCTCTTGAGAGGTCCTCAACTGAATATATAAAGCTACGTTAGTGCATAGTTCTGAGACTGGGGAACCTTGGAACCCCAAGTGTACTTGATGCTAGACACTACTCCCCAAAACATGCATAGTTCTCCCATCATATTTTAATGAAGCTAAAATCATAATCACATGCATAGTCTGAAATTTGAACATGGGGAGTTTTGACTAGAAAAATAAGTTGTAATGGGTGTCTTGACTCCAAAACATATCATAAGTTGATCTTATTATCCTTGGCTAAATCATGAAAACATACTTTACTATTGTGGACTTGCCCAAATCTTAAAATCTTACAAACTTGAAATAGACTTCATAAGTCAAAATCATAAACTTATATATGGGTGATTCATAAACTTTCTGTCACGCTAGATATCTCATCATCCTTGAAATTATAAATCCTAAACTTGACTTTTCATGAAACATGCATAATTAGGCATAATTGTCTAAAACTTGAACTGATGAATTTATAATCAAAATAGGTGTAAAATATGCCCATAAATCTTAAAAATTACTTTGAAACATGAAAGGAATTGACCCATAAATAAATCTTAGAGAATTTCATAAAATTGCATTAAAACCCCATAGGATCATCAACTTGAATTAAGACTTTAATACATGTGTAATACCTCGAGAACCCAAGGATCAGAACCAGGAGTCAAACGGGGAAAATCTGGAAAATGATGCTTCAGTTGTAGGATGAGTTGTTGAACGACTCGTGAGGAGACCCCACGAGTCGTCAGGTGGCTCGTGGGAAGGCTTGGATGAAATGATAGTTTGAGGTCCCCACGGGCGTGGGAACGGCTGGTGGTTAGCCACCATGAGTTATCGAGTTAACCATGGGAGAAGTTGAGAAATAAATTGGAGGATCGACCAGTGTACCTAACTGAAGGGACCCCACGATTCGTGGTCAGTCCCAACGACTCATGAGGTAAGTCGTGGGCAAGCAGGTTTAACTTTATGTGAGAATGAGATAGTGTACATGATGGAAGGTGACCATGGGTCGTGGTCTTGAGCGAATCTTTAAGTCCCTCGTTACGAGCCCTAAGTGATCTGTTATCCAGTGTACCTGAAGAACGACTTGACGAGTCGTTGCCCGTCTTGACCAGTCGTCAGGTCACCTGTTAGGGTCACCTGGCAGTTATTTTTTGTGGTGGGCATCGATAGCAGACTCAGACCCACTAGAGATTATCAATCCCAGCATCTTCAGCGCTGAATGTGCCATCTAGACCTAGACATGATCAGAGAGGGAAAGCGTCAGGCTCGAGGGGTCATAGCAGTGGCCCACAGATTCCAGCATTCTAGGTTTTTGCAGGTGCGGCCGAGGACACACAGGCCAGTGTTTGGAAGGGTCATGAGCTTGTTTTAGATGTGGGAAGCCTTGACATATGCTCAGAGATTGTCCCGCTGTGAGATAGGATCAAGTTGGGGGTTGAGGCCCAACTTCTAGTTCAGCAGGACCACCCCCACCCACAACACATCAGGAGGCATCTACTAGCACAGTTGGTGGGCAGTGCCAAAACAGATTCTATGCCTTAGCCACTCGTCAGGAGCAGGAAGCCTCACCAGATATAGTCACTGGTATGTTGAGATTTTTTCACATTGATGTATATGCATTGCTAGATCCTGGGGCTACCCTATCTTTTGTGACACCATATGTAGCCAGTAGCTTCAGAGTCAGTCCCGATATCTTTTCAGAGCCCTTCTCAGTTTCTACTCTAGTACGTGACCTAGTTATAGCTAGACGGGTGTATAAAGGTTGCCCAGTCTCAGTACTTCATAAGGTCACCTCAACAGACTTGATAGAGTTAGCCATGATCGATTTCAATGTTATTCTCAGCATGTATTGGTTATTTGCATGCTATGCCTTAGTTAATTGTATCACGCGGTCAGTAGAGCCCAGATTTATGGGTGAGCCAGTATTAGAGTGGAAGGGTAGTTCAGCTGTGCCTGCAGGTCGATTTATTTCCTACCTTAAGGATAGAAAGATGATCTATAAGGGTTGCATGTACCATCTAGTTAGGGTTAAGGACGTGGAGTCCAAAACCAAAACTATCCAGTCCATACCAGTAGTACGTGAGTATCCAGAGGTCTTTCTCGATGATTTTACAAGTATTCCTCCCAAGCGGGATATTGATTTCGATATAAATCTTCTTCCCGACATGCAACCTATATCTATTTTGCCTTACAAAATGTCTCCAACTGAGCTAAAAGAGTTGAAGGATCAGTTTTAAGGACCTATTAGATAAGGGCTTTATTAAGCTGAGTAAGTCTCCATGGGGTGCACCAGTATTGTTTGTTTGAAAAAGGATGTTTCCCTTCGCATGTGTATTGACTATCGACAGTTGAACAAGGTCACCGTTAAGAACAGGTATCCCTTACCCAGGATTGATGATTTGTTCGATCAACTTCAGGGAGCCAATTGTTTCTCCAAGATCAATCTTAGGTCCAAGTATCACCAGCTCAAGGTTCAGTAGAGTGACATCCCGAAGACTATTTTCAAGACTCAGTATGGTCACTACAAATTTGTTGTTATGTATTTTGGACTAACAAATGCCCCTGCAGCTTTTATGGATCTAATGAACAGGGTGTTCAAGGAATATTTGGACATGTTCGTGATTATGTTCATTGATGATATCCTCATATACTCTCGGAGTGAGGAGGAGCATGCCGCTCACTTGAGAGTAGTGCTTCAAACCCTCAAGGATCGTTAGTTGTATGCAAAGTTCAGCTAATGTGAGTTTTGGTTGGACTCGGTGTCATTCCTAGGCCATGTGGCATCAAGTGAGGGCATAAAGGTAGATTCTTAGAAAATTGAGGCGGTGAAGAATTGGCCCAGATCGGTGAAATCATCAGATATCAGGAGCTTTTTGGGCTTAGCGGGTTACTATCGGATATTTGTGGAGGGCTTTTCATCTATTTCCGCACCTTTGACCAAGTTGACTCAGAAGAAGGTGAAGTTTCAATGGTCGGAGACTTGTGAGAAAAGCTTCCAAGAGCTGAAGAGATTCGACTCACTTCAGCACCAGTGTTGACCCTACCTGAGGGTACCGATGGTTTTGTGGTGTATTGTGATGCTTCAAGAATCAGACTCGGGTGTGTGTTGATGCCGCATGGGAAGGTGATAGCTTATGCCCTGAAAAGTTGAAGGTTCATGAAAAGAACTACTCGACCCATGATCTTGAGTTGGCCGCGGTGGTGTTTGCATTGAAGATATGGCGACATTACTTATATGGGGTCCATGTGGATGTATTCACGGATCAAAAGAGCTTACAATATGTGTTTACGCAGAAAGATCTAAATCTTCAGCAAAGGAGGTTGTTGGAGCTACTAAAGGATTACGATATGAGTGTCCTTTACCACCCGAGAAAGGCTAATGTAGTAGCGGATGCACTTAATACGCTCTCTATGGATAGTGTATCCCACATGGATGAGGGGAAGAAGGAGTTGGTTAAAGATGTCCATCGACTTGCCAGGCTGGGAGTTAGATTGGTCGAATCTACTGATGGCGGCGTCGTTGTGCAAGACGGATCAGAATCATCCTTGGTAGTGGATGTGAAAGCTAGGCAATATGAGGATCCGATGTTGGTAATTCTGAAGGAAGCCATTCGAAGTCAAAAGGTGGAGGTTTTCTCCCAAGGGGGATATGGGGTGTTGCGGTACCAGTCTCGCCTATGTGTTCCATATGTTGATAATTTGAGGGACCAAATATTGCACGAGGAACATGGGTCTAGGCATTCCATCGATCCGGGTGCCACCAAGATGTGTCATGATTTGCGGGAAATATATTGGTGGAACGACATGAAGAAGGATATTGAAGA
The DNA here is from genome assembly GCA_018107945.1 of Datura stramonium. Classification (NCBI taxonomy): domain Eukaryota; kingdom Viridiplantae; phylum Streptophyta; class Magnoliopsida; order Solanales; family Solanaceae; genus Datura; species Datura stramonium. The sequence goes on from JACEIK010016647.1 coordinate 6,578, forward strand.
ATTTGTAGGCAAGTGCCCAAACTGTCAACAAGTGAAGGTCGAACACCAAAGGCTGAGGCGTACTTTAGGATATCAGCATGCCCACTCGGAAGTGGGAAGAGATTAATATGGATTTCATTATAGGCCTACCTCGTACTCGCCGACACTATGATTCTATTTGGGTGGTGGTAGACAGGTTGACCAAGGCCGCACACTTTCTACCGGTCAAAACCACAGATACAGTGGATGATTATGAAAAACTGTACATTCCAGAGTTGGTTCGACTTCATGGAGTGCCCTTGTCTATTATTTTAGATCGAGGTACTCAATTTACCTCTCACTTTTGGCAGTCTTTCCAAAAAGAGCTTGGGACTCAGGTTAAGCTAAGCACAACGTTTCATCCGCAAATGGATGGTCAGGTAGAACGGATAATCCAGACTCTCGAGGACATGTTGAGAGCCTGCGCGGTGGACTTTAAAAGTGGTTGGGATGATCACTTTCCCTTGATCGAGTTTGCTTACAATAACAACTATCAATCCATTATCCAAATGGCACCATTTGAGGCTCTTTACGGGCGGAGGTGTAGATTGCCCATCGAATGGTTTGAGGTTGGGAGGTAGCTATGATAGGACCTGATTCGGTTCATGAGGCCATGGTAAAGGTTTAGTTGATAAGGGACAGACTGAAACTGCTCAGAGTCTTCAAAAGTCATATGTGGATGTGAGAAGAAGAGATTTTGAGTTTGAGGTTGATGATTGGGTGTTTCTAAAGATATCTCCCATGAAGGGCGTCATGCGGTTCAGGAAGAAAGGAAAAAACAGTCCCTGCTATATTGGTCCCTACTGGGTTATGAGAAGAGTTGGTAAGGTAGCGTATGAGTTGGACTTTCCATCAGAGTCATCTTCAGTACATCCTATGTTTCATGTGTCGCTCTTTAAAAAGTGCTTGGGTTATCTAGCTTTAGTACTCCTGGTGGTAAGTGTTGGTGTGGGAGATAGCCTCAGTTATGAGGAAATTCTAGTTGCAATTTGGGATCGCCAGGTTTGGAGGCTGAGGAACAAAGAAGTAGCTTCGGTGAAGGTGTTATGGAGAAACCAGCATGTTGAGGGAGCCATGTGGGAAGCTGAAGCGGCCATGATGGCTAAATACCCTCACTTGTTCCCTACTAGCTCAGTTTCAGTTTGAGGTATTAGTTTTTTCCCTAATTCTCTAATAAGTTTCCATGTTCAGTTCATGTGCAAAATTTTGATTTATGTTATGATAGATGTATGTGATGTTTGAATTCAGTTGAACTGTGTAGTTCTTTATGGAGGTAGTCATTCCGTCAGTTTTCGGTTTAAATAATCAGTATTTGCATGTGATGATTGCATGTTTCTATTTTCTGCTGTTTGTAACATTCGAGGAAGAATGTTCCAAAGGGGGAGATATGTAATACCCCGGGAACCCAAGGATCAGACCAGGGAGTCAAACGGGGAAAATCTGGAAAATGATGCTTCAGTTGTAGGATGAGTCATTGGACGACTCGTGAGGAGACCCCACGATTCGTCAGGTGGCTCATGGGAAGGACTCGATGAAATGAAGGTTTGAGGTCCCCACAGGCATGGGAATGACTCGTGGTCAGCCTCCACGAGATGTTAGGTTGATTTTGGGGAGAAGTTGAGAAATAAATGGGAGGATCGACCGGTGTACCTAACGGAAGGGACCCCTAGAGTCGTGGTCAGTCCTAACGACTTGTGAGGTCAGTCATGGGCAAGTAGGTTGAACTTTATTTGAAAATGAGACAGTGTACATGATGGAAGGTGACCATGGGTTGTGGTCTCAAGGAATGAATCGTTAAGTCCCCCGTTACGAGCCCTAAGTGATCTGTTATCCAATTTACCTGATGGACGACTTGACGAGTCATTGCCCGTCTTGACGAGTCATCAAGTTACCCGTTAGGGTCACCTGGCAGTTATTTTCTGCGAAATAGTAAGGGCCTTCTCATAATTTCTTAAGTTCCTAAGACCTATACTACGTCATTTAAGGCTCGTTTTAGTGGGTTTTAAGCAGGGGAAAACCTATTCTATGTCATTCTTCCCATGCATGCAAGTTTGAAGGTTTGAAGAGGAGATTGAAGGAAAAATCTCAAGGTATCCATTGGAATTTCAGCTTGGGCAATTAGAGGGTGTTAGAACTCACCATTCCCAGGTATGTAAGGCCATGAGTGAGTGTCTCCTTCTAAACCCATGCCCAATCTTTATCAAATCATGATAAATTTACTATGATCAAGTATGGGGTTTTCACCCAATTGCATGATTCTTCAATCTCTATTCACGAGTATGATTAGATTATGTTTATACTGGTGAATTGTGAAATTTGGCAGATTTTAAATTATTTTCAACCCAAATTGTGATTTCTAAATTATGAAATTGAATTCCCATGGATGAGAAGTTCATGAAAGAAGAGAATGACGTTTAATGTATGATGTTGATGAGATTTGATGATGAAATGCATGTTTCTAAAGCTACCCATGATTAAGATGTTGCTTTCAAAATGAATTGAGTAGATCTAAGTTTGATAAAGCTTTGGGAAATGCATGTTGATTTAAAATGATGATTTTTTCCAAAATAAGCTTACCACATGGTTCGGAGCGAAGTCTCCCAAATTTCATAAATTATAGCTTGTGGTATGTTTCGAAACAAAGCTTCTCATATGCATGAATCCATAATTGAGATGTATGTCATTATTGAGAATTGTCAAAGGACAATGTTGAGCTTCATTTTCATATGATGTCGATTATATGCATGATTCATTAATGAGCTTTGCCGATAGACAATGTTGAGCTTCATTTCATACGATGTTGAGTTATACATGATTTCATATTGAACTTCGTCATTAGACGATGTTGAGCTTCGTTATATAGATGTAGAGCATTGCATGTTTTTGGGAGAAGAGTCTAGCACTAAGCGGGTTAAGGGTCGATCACCCTATGCCCCAAAACTACGCGCCAATGTAGGTTGATATTATTATGTTATTGGGACCTCCCTTGTGATCCATCCCCGTCCCAATTGGCCCTTTGAGCTCGATATCAATATCATGGTAGCGTCCTTAGCCCTAGCAAGGTTTTGGACGGCTCTGCCCACTTGAGTGTGATAGTCGGGACGACATAAGCTTTATCATGGTATGTCAGTTAAGTGACGAGTCTCCCACTGTCTATACTATTCAGATTTTCATATGCATTATTCATGGAAGTTATCTTACGCATGCATGTTCTAAGAGTAAGGTTTGACTCATTATTCAACTTTTAAAATAAATGTCATGTTTCAGCTTTGAGTCATCTGAGTTAGTCATGATGTTATAGAGCTATACATGATCATGTTATGATGAGATTTTGATTACAGAAAGAATGCATGTATGCCCTTCCTCTCAGGCTGAAAGCTTGTAATATATATGAAATGTTTTAAATGATTTACTTTACTTAAGCGGTTTTACTTACCTTGCATACTTGGTACATTCCACATACTGACCGCATACTTTCTATGCTATATCGTCTCATGATACAGGACCCAACTCTCAGGCTCAGCCTAGTGCATAGTTGGTTGACAGAGTTAGTTTCTATGTGATTGGTGATTCCTCATCCTTCGAGGGCTAGACATTTAGTTATTATGTATTTCTTTCGTTTAGTATTGTTGAGTTAGTTGGGATCTTGTCCCATCTACTCGTCCAGACTAGAGACTTTTTAGACTTATGTATGTGTAGCTTCAGATGTTGTTATGATGTGATGTTGTTTTAGACTTCCGCTGAGATTATATTCATGTTTTCTTCGATTTGTTGAATGTGTTAGTTGTATGATTATGCCATGGGTCGTCTTGGCGTCTCTTGGGGTCCCTTGTCCCTTGTCTACGATTCGGGCCTCCATTCAAGTCATGACAACATGAGATTAAGGAGAGATATGGGCATGAGAGTGAAACAAAACTCTCATTCATAGATCTATATACCTGGGTGAACTAAATTTACTTTTGTCTTTGAAAGCCCAAGAGATTTGGAGAAGAGGTTGAAGGATTTAAGTTTGATCTTCAATAGAATACCTCTAAACTTGCATGCAAGGGAGTTGAATGACTTAGAATAGGTTAAACTCCCGTAAAACCCTCTTTTTAGATCTTAATGTCATTAGGAAGTTTGGAGCTTTGGATTTATGAAAATACACTTAATGAATTCGTAGAAAAAACTATTTTATCAGTTGTCATGACTTGTACCACGAGTCGTATAATCCTCCTATGACTTGTGGTATCCTCACATACTAACCAAGTCCAAAACCTCCAATCCTCTTAATATTTCCAAGAATCCTACTATGATCTGTAACACCAACCTACTAACCGTACCATCACCCATATAATTATTCACTTGCTAACCCCAAGGACTTACTACGACTCCTGACCATGGGTCGTACCCACATATTATGACTCGTATTGGTACACGTGATCTGGGGAAAAAAATCCCTGACATGAACCACAGGTCTTCCTAAGTCCTGTACTACTAACCTACGATTCGTAGGTTGAGTCGTACCTAAGCAATTTTCCAACTTTTCCTATTGTTTACATTTCAAATCTCAAGTATAGTCTTAGGAAATTTAGGGTATTATAAAGCCAGGTGCCTTCACGATTGCTTGTTCCATTAGAGATTTCAAGTTTACAAAGGCATTGTGTGACTTGGGTGTTAGCATCAACGTGATGCCTTTGGTTGTATTGAAGTAGCTGGTCCTGGGAGCCCTAATACCGACTATAATGCATCTTTTGATGGAAAACTGCATAGTGAAGAAGCCAGTGGTGATCCTATAGGATGTGTTAGTCAAGGTGGATAGGTTTATCTTCCTAGCAGACTTTATGATCTTGGATTGAAAGGTGGATTTTAAGGTCCCCATCATCTTGGGGAAACCATTGCTTGCCACTGGGAGAGCCTCAGTGGATGTTGAGATGGGCCAGCAGAAGTTCGGGTTGAACAGAGAAGAGGTCACCTTCAATATTTGTAGGTCAATGAATAAACCCAATGAATTTTGAGTAGTGTCAACAATACAAGACGAGCCTGCATTTCTTGACGAATTCTGAGTAGTAAAGACACTTGTATCGTATCACAATGTTAAATCAGGTGCTTCTTGGGAGGCACCCCATGAGAAGTTTGGTGAATTCTGAGTAACCAAACCACCTATGTCGTGTCGCAATATTAAATCAGACGCTTCTTGGGAGGTAACCCATGTGGAGGTTTGGTGAAGTATGAGTAACAAAACCACCTGCAACGTGCTGCGACATTAAATTAGGTGCTTCTTGGGAGGATACCAAAGTATCTTGACTTATGTGTGTTTAGTGTGAAAGAGAAACAAAAATTGGTGGGTGAAAATTACAGAGCAGGACTGTACTACGAGCCCCAGTATGAACTGTAGGATGTTTGTATGGCTCGTGATCCCATCTGTAGTGAAACGAAGAGACTTGAGATGGCAGAAGTTCATACTATGGTTGGTCATTAAGAATTGTACCCTTCGTGGTACAAGTCTTAATACTCATCGTACTAATTAACTTCCCTGAAAGTGCTAAAGCAATGAAGAGGGAGTTGAGGAGTAGCCCTAGGAGTCCGACAGTGGCTCCTCAATCTGAGGAGGGAGCTGAGGAGCAGCCCCAAGAGTCCGAAAGTGGATCCAATAAGGAAGAGGGTTTATTTGAGCCTAACTTTCAGGAGGGGGAGAAAGAAGACGATGATGAGTAGACCCTCCCCTAGAGAGCTGCACTATTAGGTGGGTGTGCCTGATGCTCGAGAAATTTTTGAGCAGGTCTTCATTCTCACCTCCAGACAGAACCCTAAGAGGAGCATTTTGGAGGAGCCGCAGATCTTGACTTGTGCCTTGAATGAGGCCGAGGAGATTAAGCAGATTTTTGACTAAAAATGAGTTTGGCAACAACACAAATATGGTTTGAGAGTTTTATGCCAATTGCTTAGCCACTCTGGAGTAGAAAATGCTGGATGGCGGGAAGGTAAAGGAGTAGCCCAGACTAGATAAAGTGAAGGTCCACGATTGCAAGGTTGATTACTTCGAGTGGGCCATTACATGAATGCTATATGGGCAGGCTTGCAGGGCCCTAGATGCTATAGCTGAATTTGACCGCCGATTTGATTCCCTAAAAAGGGTTAAGCAACTCAGTCAAGGGGAGAGACAGAGGCAGGAGAGGTTCTTGCCTCAGGGAATAAGAAGGCGGCTGAATGGGTGACTAGTGGAAGGAAGGTCACGAAAGCTTCGCTCAACTTTATATCAAAGGCTTGCTGGATGCTAGTTAACCACAGGTTGGCTCTTACGATGAACAATAACACACTAAGCGTTGATAGAGCAGCTTAGTGGCATGTATCATGTCTAGATATGCCACTAACATATCGAGGGTGATAATAGATAAGATTCGGGATAGAGCTCTAGCATTGAGCAAAACTATTCCATTCTCGAGACTCATCTTTATACTATACATAGAGTCCACCATGAGGGTGATAGATGAGGTGTATGTTAGAGTAGGAGGCAACTGGACTGTGGACATCAGGTTGATTAGAGATGATATGTGATCTTGGGCAGAATTGCATGCCCAGGTGATACTTTTTTACTTAATTTTGACTTGTTTATCTACTTCTATGTGTGCATTCTCATGTTCCCTCACAACACAAGAGAGTTACCCCATTTTTACTCACAAAATTTTCAAAGCACAACATGTATGGGTATATGAATAAAATTATGCTTGCTCTCTCAAAGAATTCACATGCATCATGTAGTGAACCATAAGCTTGCCCTTAGTGTTTTACTCCACTAATTTAAGTATTTATGAACGTAATATCAAGTAGGACTTAATGGGTTGTAATGTAAGCTAAGGGACTAGTAAGTACTTTTCTGACCAGTAGTAGTAACTATCTTCCCCAAGCACTTTTAATACCTCCAACATTCATTAAAGACATCTCTTTACTTACTTCTTCCTCATTCTTCTCACTCTTGAATGTTCTCTTTTTGTTCCAATTTCTTTAAGCACACTCAGTTTACTAGTAAAGCGTATTAAAGCAAATTTTTCATTTACTTTCTTACTCTCTACAATAATCAATCATTTTCAAACAAGTGCACCTTTGTCCTTTTCTCAACTTTCACAACTTCTACTTTTCCTTCTGTTTCACTCTTCTCACTCCTTCACTCTTTGAAATTTTTTCACTTAAGCGCTTAGGAGTTTTGGATCAAATTCATGGATAATAAAAGAAAAGGATTAAGCTTTTGTTATAACTATCAAATAATAGACTTAAGGTCAATGGGGCTAACTAGGATTTTACATTCTAGGTAGGTAAGATAAGGGATAAAATTTAGGTCCATTCAAAGAAATGCCTACATCCTCTCCTACAATCCAAATCGTTCATTTCGTTTTATATACACACCAGGCAAGTTCTAGACACTTCACAGTAGCAAGGAATATTAGAAAAACTCACACTCACTGCACATGCTCAATTTAAGACATATTCACAGACTCTTAACTTAGTTAATTACAAGAATTCAAAAATTAAGCTTTAATTACAACGAGTCGAATTCTAGAGCCTAGGTGTCTCAACATGTTTATCACACTTGAATGCTTCCATACGAATCACACTTGCATCTTACAATCATGTGTAGCACATAACAAGAATGTCGAACCATTAATTAGCTACGTATTCGAAAAAAACAAAACAAATCTACACCTACTGACTAAATTTCCCTTAAGACGGTAGTTATCCATCCATTATAGGGAACAATCTCTATCTAAGACTTCGGTTCAAAGGGACTATTCTCGGAAAAAGCACCGAAAACAAAAATCGAGAAACCTAAATCAAAAGAATAGAAAAAATAAAAATAGAAAATAACTTACACAAATATTTACACAAATAACTCCTTAACAATTTATTACATCACCAGCACCAACACACAAAATCATCAACAACATAACATGAAATACAATGTCACACATTAAACAGCCACAGGAGCACAAGCACATAACAGCCTTACTACACCAACACCTACCTACTCCCACCCCACATTTAGTAGGAACACTGTCCCCAGTGTTCGCATATCTGCAATTAAAAACAAAGTTTGGGTGGTGTAACTCCCTGATCAATCAAAATGTTCAATCTCTTCCTCAAGTGCCAGTGCCTCATCTCCAAGATCAGAATCTTCTCTGCCATCCTCCTCTGACTCAATGTATGAGTCATCCCAGCGTGTTTCCTTATCAGTAGGGACGTCGTCATCAACTAGTTCTACAAATGCGGGCCCAATTCTTCATAATGCTCGGGCATGCTCATTAAATGGATAATCCATCTCGAGCTTCCATAATTCATCCTCTGTAGAGGGCCTTCCACCACTCCGCAGTTGCAGCATTTGCATTCCATACATTCTGGCCATGTATTGGTCATCCCGAGCATGTCGCTCGGCTAGTGTAAGCACCGGCCCAAATGTGGTATCGGGTGCTTTGGTCTTAGTGACGT
>JACEIK010016648.1:0-15053 GCA_018107945.1 Datura stramonium
AAATTGAGCTGACTAGTGGGAGAGTCTATGACCGACATATAACCACTTGAGCTAGACGTGGAGTCCGGTGTATACACCCCATCGATAGGATCCAATATACCTTGTCAGGGTATAAAAGCATGAACTGAGTGATCACAAGTTTGGGCCCATGAGGCCAATAAAAATATATCCTACGGTGGCAACGTAGTTCAGGGAACCTGGGTGCATTGGAACCCTGGTCCACTCGGTGCTATGTCCTACTCCCACTGGATAGTCCTAGACTGACTACTAAGCTGATAGCTCGAAACTCGGGCCCAAGTCTAAGTCGGGAATACCTATCTGCAAACACCTTGAGAGTCGTATCGGATCAGATTCTGTAACTGGATTCTAAGACTGGTCAGAGCTGCTTATTTGGAAGCATCATAACCGTCTAAAGAAAAAACTACAATCTAAAGCTGGGGTCCTAAGGCTGGTAAGAGCTGCTAATCTGAAAGTGTAATGACCGCATAAAGAACCACTAAAACCTGATACTGAGTCTTATATTGATAACTGGGAGGCACTATTGACACCTTGAGAATTTCTATAGTCAAACTAATCAACTGACATTTCTCACTAACACTGAGTATTCTAACATTCTGATATGAAACTGAACTGACATACATCTGACTAAGGTTTCAGTATAAACTAACAATATGGGAACCCCCAAAACTGAAAGAATCAAGCAATTTCGATAAATAAATCAATTATGCAACACTCTAGTTTTTCTGCATTCAAGAGCTAGGGCTAGAATTCACTTTACAGAGACAAGCAACAACATAGTCAAACTGGTGGAAAAATATCTACAATTAACATAAATAATATTCCACATGAATTAAACGAATTCTGACATGTAATTTCTTCATATTCGAAAGTTTAAGGGCTAGAACTGATAGATAAGACAACAAAGATTTTTTGGGGGGGGACAGAAGGGAAGAACTATTCTCTTGTTGAATTCCCACATACCTAGCTAAGAATTTCTAGAGAAGATCCCTGAGAAAATTCTAAGAAGAAAATTGTCTACCCTAGCTTCTACTCTGAACTTCCTGACTATTATATGCTTAAACTTTAAGGGAAAGAGTGAGATGAAGGGGAAAAGGTCATTCTACCCCTTTAACTCTATCCTAAATGATCCTAAAATGACAGGGTTTAAGCATTTAAAAGGTGGAAAATTACCAATATACCCCTGAAAGAAAGAACTAAAAACTGGCCGACACGAACCCACAGGCCTCAGAACGGGTCGTTGGTCGAAACCATAACCCATTGGAATCCACTGCTAGTTCTGGGTCCAGAAACCATTCTCACTGGAAAGGAACCACGGGAGAATACCACGACTCATTGGAACAATAGACGTGTCATTGGTACCTCTCGTTATTACAAGTAAGCAAACTGGGCCCTAGGACAACGGTCAACACAATGATTCATTGGTAGAACCAACGAGTCGTCCCATGGACTCGTGGTATACACTGTTAGGGTCTAGGACTCGGTGATGGGTGGCAGCAACGGCTCATTGGTAGGAACCACGAGCCGTTAGTTCCTCTCGGTGCCTCAGGGAAGAGTCCGATAGGATTCTGAACTTGGGATTCAACGGACGATAGGACGACTCATTGTTTCAACCAATGGCTCATCCTATGCCTTCTTGTTTCCCCCGAAGGAAATCTACTATGCTGACAATGACTCAAACAACGGTCCGTTGGAGCTTAGCACTTGTTTGGGTCATTTTGCAATAAAATTTCTAGTTTCCCCTGGTTCTTCTTGCAAGGTCTGAGTCTAGTCTAGGAAAGTTTTGGGGTGTTACAATATCTCCCCCTTGGGATCATTCATCCTCGAATGAAGGCTAAAACTGCATGAAAAGTAGGAAAAGAGATGAGATTTCTAGACTGAGACTTTGAGCTAGTTTCTGGAGGAGTATTGTCTCCGAGCTGACTCAACCGTACTAACAGAGCTAATGCAACTAGGATGCACATAGAAAACCTAAATAGAGTTGATAAGTAAGGAACTGAATAGAGTACTGAGGAGGGATTTAGTACCTAATGCCGGAACTAAATTGGAAGGGAACAAGTGTGGGTATCTAGCCATCATGTCTGCTTCTTCTTCCCACGTAGCTCCTTCTACATGCTGATTTCTCCACAAGACTTTGACTGAAGCTACCTCCTTGTTCCTCAGCTTACGAACCTGACGGTCAAGGATCTGAATTGGGACCTCTTTGTATAAGAGACTATCTTTCACTCACACATTGTCCAATGGCCCAACTGAAGTTGGATCACCGATGCACTTCTTCAATAGTGACACATGTAATACTGGGCGCACAGATGCCAATTCTGAAGGTAATTCCAACTCATAGGCTACCTTTCCAATTCGCTTCAGAATTCTTTAGGGTCCCACATATCTAGGACTGAGCTTTCCTTTCTTCCCAAATCTCATCACCCCTTTCATGGGTGAAATTTTCAAATTAACCCAGTAATCCACTGCAAACTCTAATTCTCTTCTCCTCACATTAGCATAAGATTCTGATGGCTCTGAGCTATTTTCAATCTTTCTCGAATGAGCTGTACTTTCTGCATAGCTTCATAGACTAAGTTTGGCCCGATTAAAGTAGCTTCACCAACCTCAAACCACCCTATAGGAGATCTGTATCTCCTACCATACAATGCCTCAAAGGGGGCCATCTGGATAATGGAGTGGTAGCTATTGTTGTATGTAAACTCAATGATAGGAAAGTGGTCATCCCAAATGCCCTTGAAATCAATCACGCACGCCCTCAACATATCTTCTAGGGTCTGAATAGTCCGCTCAACTTGTCCATCTGTCTACAGGTGAAAAACTGTGCTGAGCTTGACCTAGGTACCAAGTCCCTTATGAAAGGACTTCCAGAAGTGAGAGGTGAGCTAGGTACCTCTATCTGGGATAATGGAAAAGGGCACCCCATGAAGTCTGACCAACTTTTGGATATAAAGCCTAGCACAGTCTTTAGTTGAATATGTAGATTTAACTGGGAGGAAGTGTGCTGACTTAGTCATCCGGTCTATTATCACCCAGATTGAATCATGCTGCCGATGATTCCGAGATAGACCCGTAATAAAATCCATATTTACTTCTTCCCACTTCCATATAGGTATGCTGATATCCTGAGTCACATCTCTCGATCTCTGGTGTTCTACTTTGACTTGCTGGCAATTTGCGCACTTAGCTACACATTTAGCAATGTTTCTCTTCATGTCATTCTACTAGTAAATATCCCATAAATCACGGTACATCTTAGTAGCCCCTAGGTGGATGGAATATCTCAAAATGTGTGCTTTAGCCAGTATCTGCTATCTCAAATCACCCACATCTAGTACACACAATCTACCCTGGTAACGGAGTACACCATCTCCTCCTTGGGAGAAAGCCTCCACTTCTTTTCTGAGAACCGCCTCCTTCAATTTAAGCAGTATGGGATCTTCTTCCTTCCTTGACTTAACTTCAACTACCAACGAGGAATCTGATCCACTCTGCACCACTACTCCACCCTCCGCTGTATCAACCAACTATACTCCCAACCGAGCTAATCTGTGGATATACTTCGTCATCACCTTTTTTCCTTCCTTAACATGAGCCACGCTCCCTATAGACACTTTGCTTAGGGCATCAGCCACCACATTGGCTTTGCCTGGGTGATAAAGCACGCTCATGTCATAGTCCTTCAGAAGCTCCAACCACCTTCTATGACGAAGATTTAGGTCTTTCTGACTTAACACATACTAAAGGCTCTTGTGATTAGTGAAAACATCCACGTGAGCCCCATAAAGGTAGTGCCTCCATATTTTTAACGCAAACACCACCGCTTCCAACTTCAAGTCATGAGTCGGACAATTTTTTTCATGAAACTTAAGTTGTCTGGAGGCGTAGGCTATCACCTTGCCCAGCTGCATCAGAACGCAACTGAGTTCAACTCTGGAAGCTTCGCATTACACTAAAAACCCATCTGATCCTTCCAGAAAAGTCAACACTGGAGCTGTAGTGAGTCAAGTTTTTAACTCCTGGAAACTCTTCTCTCATGCATCTAACCACTGAAATTTCACCTTTTCCTGAGTCATCCTAGTCAGAGGGGATGTTGTAGAGGAAAACCTACCACAAAATGCCGGTAATAATCGGATAGACCTAAAAAACTTTTGATTTCGGTTGGGGAGGTAGGTCTAGACCAATCTTTCACCGCTGCTATCTTTTGAGGATCTACCTGGATACCCTCACCCGAGACCACATGACCAAGGAAAGTCACAGACTTCAACTAGAATTCGCATTTGCTAAACTTGGTGAACAACTGGCAGTCTTTGAGTGTCTAAAGCACTATCCTCAGGTGATTAGCATGTTCTTCTTCATTTCTGGACTATACCAGAATGTCGTTGATAAATACAATGACGAACATATCTAGATACTACTTGAAGACTCTGTTCATCAGGTCCATAAAAGTTGTAGGGGCATTTGTGAGTCCAAAAGACATAACCACAAACTCGTAGTGACCATATCGATTCCTAAAAGTTGTTTTCGGTATGTCACATTCTCTGACTCTCAGTTGATAATACCCCGGCCTAAGATATATCTTGGAGAAACAGCTGGCTTCTTGAAGTTTATCGAACAAGTCGTCAATCCTGGGTAGGGGATACCTGTTCTTGACTGTAGCCTTGTCCAATTGACGGTAATTGATGCACATTCTGAGGGTATCATCTTTCTTTCGCATGAAAAGTACTAGAGTAACCTAGGGAGAGATGCTGGATTTGATAAAACCTTTATCAAGAAGGTCTTGTAGCTGCTCCTTCAACTCCTGAAGCTCAGCTGGAGCTATTTTTTAAGGAGGGATGAAGATGTGCTGAGCATCTGGAAGAAGGTCTATACCGAAGTCTATTTCCCGCTCAGGAGGGACTCCGGAAAGATCTTTGGGGAACACATCAGGGAACTGGCTAAAAATTGGGACTAACTAGATAGTTAGGATCTCAGAGCTGGAATCTTTGCTTTCTTGGGACTAGCCTTGAATACTACCCATTTTCTCATCGCGTAAAGGATCTCAGAGTTGTAACCTTTGACCCAAATTAAATGATAAATGCACCCTTTGGAAATGAGCTTTTTGACCTTAAGGTAGGAAATAAACTGACCCTTAGGCGCTGAACTACTAACCGTCAACTCTAAAGCTGGCTCATTAGGGAACTGAAACCTGACGACCCTAGTTCTGCAGTCGACTGAGGCATAACCGGAGTATAACCAATCCATGCCAAGAATGAGGTCAAAGTTAAACATGTCTAAATCTACAAGATCAGCTGGAATGACCTTATTGAAGATTGAGACTGGGCAATTTCTATATACCCGGCTGGTTCTAACTGACTTGCCAACTAGGGTGGAGACTGAGAATGGTTCTGAGATGACCTCTGGACTGATATCAATCTGGATTGCTACATAGGGAGTCACAAAAAAAATTGTGGCACCTGGATCTAGTAGGGCATACACGTCTAGATGAAAAAGGCGTAACATACCCGTGACGACATTAGGTGAGCTCTCCTGATCTTGACGAGAAGACAATGCTTAAAACAATTTCGGCACTGGCCGCCATTCATACCTGAAGTGTTGGCCTGCTGAGATGGTCGACCTACTGGTGCTGCTGAAGTAGTAGATTGTGACCTTCCCCGTCCTGCTGACGGGCATCCTCTGAGTCGATGACCAAGCTATCCACAACCAAAATAGCCCTCTCGACCCTGAAGACACTCTCCTATGTGGTTCTTGCCACACTTAGGGCAAGATGGGTAGCGATTGCTGGCATTGTAGCTCTAGGACTGCGAGCCAGATTCTCCACCCCTCTGATCCTTGCGGGACTGAAAAGTAAGGGCACTGGCTAAACTTGGTGCTAGAGCCCACTGCTGCTGCTGTGGGCAGCTATTACCGCCAGATCTCTGATGTCCATAATCTAATTGGTAGGTTCTTGCCCGTTTGCTGTCCTGCTCTAAATCTTTTAATTTTTCTGCCTCAATTTGTTGGGCATGAACTATGAGGCTAGAGAGATCGATGTCCTTGATAAGAATTGTTGTCCTGCACTCCTTAAGGACCAAATTCGAAATTCCATTCACAAACTTCAGCATGCGATCCCTTGGCTCAGCTACCATCTTTAGAGCATACTTAGATAACCATGTGAACTCCAGTGCATATCTTCTGCCATCCGATTTCCTTGTTTTAGGTTCAGGAATTCCGCCACTTTCTCCTCCCTAAGCTCCCGAGAGAAGAATTTGTCTAGGAAGGCTGTAGTGAACTCCTCCCATTCCATAAGTCCTGCTCCCCCTGGTCTCCCCTCCTTCCACTATTTGTACCAGATCTTTGATACCCCTTTCAGCTGGTAGGCAGCCAAGTCGGCACTCTCTGAGGAACTTACACCCATGATCTGGGTGATCTTTCTAATCTTATCCATGATCTCCTGTGGGTCCTATCCCACCTTAGATTCACGGAAATCTTGTTACACCCCGTAAATGTTAACGATTAGTAAGCGTACACGTGAATTGGTGACGAGTAAGAAGATCTTGACGTGTGTGGAAAAATCTTTGGAAGCACGGTCAGACGGGACTGGTGCGCACAGGGCGAGCGTGGGGCGCCAGGCCTGCTACCTCAATGAGAGGCGTGGCACGCCAAGGGGGCAGCCTCAATGGGAGGCACGAGGCACACTCCTTGCTACCGCCCTTAGATGTATATAAGGACCCTTGGTTCACTTTGTGATAATTTCTCTAATCTAAAAACGTCCAGAGAAGAGGGAAAATGTAGTTGTCACATAATTTTCATCTCGTTTATTCTACGAAACGCCGTCCAATTTCAAATTAACTTCGAGTATCGAAATTTAAGGCTGCAGGGAGCATTGCTACGGAGTTATTTTCATGAATTTCTCCTGGCGAATCGTAACCCCGTCGAGCTAAAGTTATCGGAATTTCTCCAAACTAATTTCTATACGATCACCGATTTCAAGTAAGTATTTCTCCTTTCTAGACTTTTGAGAAACTACGTGTTTTCAACCGTGTTCCGTTAAGTTGAAATATAGTTAATATTTATATATAAAGTTATCATTTTTGCCGAATTTAGTACTGAAACTAGTTTCATTCTCCCAGTAATATGATTACATTTGAGAAGAGCGGTTGAATACAATCCGAAACTCGCCGGTTAAACAGAAAGTCAGCACTTGAGGTATGTAAGGCTATTCTTTCGGCATGTTATGTTCGTCGTAAAGTTATCACGACATGTATGCCTGCAGTATTACTGAGTACACCTATAGGGGTTAGATGTTATGAATTGAATTGAGTTAGTAATGAGGATTAGTAACTCCTGTCAGAATTTATCCTAGTCAGTTCGCTTGTTGTCTATCATATTTGGGGTTTGAATGTTGTTTCCTATAGAGTTATATTCACAAAAGTAGTATGATGTCCAAGGGACAAGACTAAGGCCGTGAGGACCATATCCAGTTTCATAGCTTACATTATGTCCTATAATTGAGCCAAGGCTCGGGGCCTAGTCATAGTAGTTGCATTACGATCCATAGTCGGGCCAAGGTCCGGGGTTTATCTATCAGTGATTACATTATGACCCATAGTCAAGCCAAGGCTCAGGGTCCAGTCGAACATCCAGACAGTTCAAACACAGATACAGTCACCAAAGCCTATTAGGCTCAGACGTGTATTAAAAGAACGAGTAACCCAGAGTAATAGTTTTCTTTTAGTAGCCAAGTAGTAGAAGTACACCTTGTTTGTACCTGCCGAGGCTTATGGGGGATGAGGTAGGTTTTTCTTGTTGTTTGTACCTTCAAGGCTTATGGGGGCCGATTAGGTTCTTGTTTGCATATAGGTAGACTTGTTGTTTAAATATTTCACACAGGGAAGGTATTCAGGTTAAACTCTTACTCCCTTCTTTGATTACTACAGTTTTACCTACTTTTAGTTAGTTATTATCTTTCTGCCTTACATATTAGGTACATGTTGTACTGATGCTCACTCGGGGTGCTGTATTACTTGCCTACAGGTGCAGATAGACGTGGTTTGTGATGTTCCTAGCCTTCAGCTGAGGTCAGCAGTTTATCAGCTCTTTCTCTCTGGAGTTGAAAGTTAGATGAGGTTTACTTTTGATGTATAGCTTTGGGGTAAGTTGGGGCCCTGTCCCGACCATTACACCGTTCCTAGAGGCTTGCAGACTGTTGTATATTCCCTGTGGTTAGTTTGCTGTTGTCCGTGTAGGGCCCATGTGTGCTTTATTTCCTGTGATGGCCATGTGGGGCCTTGCTTAGCCGTTAGATAGAGGCCTTGTCGGCCATAGCGTAGTTTAGCGCCTGATGTACGTTCCGTTATAACTAGACAGCATGGTGGTCTTGTCGGCCCGCATAGGATCCCTGTTATTTCGTTGTACTGGTTAGCTGTCTTCTTTTGCAGGTGGCCTTGTCGGCCAGGGGCTATATTTACAACTGAGATATAGCTCGTTGGTTTCTTGAATTGAGTGTTGATGTGCAGCAGTAGTGCACCAGTTTAGTTAGACTAGTTCAGACCTAGTGCGGCACTAGGTGTTGATCATGCCTCCCAAGGTGGGGCATGACAAACTTGGTATCAGAACAGGTCGTATCCCATGGAGTCTGCAAGCAGTGCCAAGAAGATTCTTGTCTATGGGTGTGTTGTGCACCACATCCTATAGGCAAGAGGCTGCAAGGCATAATAGTATGGTTACTCTTTTTCTCCTCCTATTGTACTATAGAGTCGTGTTGTATAGGGTGACTTCCTGAGCTTATGTTATCCTATTTATTTACAGAGAAATGTCATAAATACGGTAGAGCGCGACTGGCCGAGAACTGGATGTGGCAGCAGGAGAGGGCACCAATAGGGGGCCCCAAGAAAAGTCAGCCCAATCTGAGGGCGACAGGGGGAGACCACCTCGATCTCCCCAGCATTCACGACCACATTCAGAGCCCATTAGGATGGAAGATATATACCAGTACCACCCCTAGTTATTCTTATGCCATCAAATCAGGAGCTCAGGGGTGCATTTTATATGTTGGTACAAATGATGGCTGCCCAGTGTCAGCCTCAGCCGGTAGTACCAGCTGTCGTTCAGCCCGCTGAGGGGCCCGGTAGTTCGAGAGTTCGTGAGTTCCTGGCCTTAAGTCCCCTGCAGTTTACAGGGACAGATCGTAGAGAGGACCCTCAAAACTTTATAGATCAGCTGTAGAGAATATTCAGGGTCATGCATGCCTCGTCCATTGAATCAGTTGAGCTACAGTATTTAGATTGTGAGATGTAGCGGTTTTATGGTATGAGAGTTGGGAAAGATCCCGAGGCAGAGATGCACTTCCACCTACATGGCCCATATTTTCTGAGGCTTTTATAGATCATTATCTACCCCGAGAGGTCCGGCAGGCTAGAGTACACCATTTTTTGCATGTTGAGCAGGGTAGAATGAGTGTCAGGGAGTATTCACTGAGATTTGACTGCTTAGCCAGGTATGCACCCTCATTTGTGGACACTATGCCAGCCAGGGTGCACCAGTTTATCACAGGGCTTGCGCCATAATATACAAAATCTTGTGTTATAGGAACCTTGTGAGAGGACATGGACATTTCAAGGATCCAGGCCTTTGCTCAGAATATAAAATAACTCAGAAAACGTTAGTATGTCATAGAGAGATCGGGTTAGGAGCAGCGTCGGAGGGCCAGATCCATAAATTTTCAAGCAGACTTTCATGGAGGGTCCAGGACTCATTTTTCAGGTAGGCCACCAAGGCCCCCATTTCAGTAGTAGTCATACAACAGGTCAGATCATCGGAGGCAGTTAGGCCCCTACAAAAGTTCACGGGCGTCAAGCTCACAGCATCAGAAGGGGCCAGATCAGACAGAGCTGGCAGTACCACGATGTAGTACCTATCGTAGGCTACACCCAGGGAGATACAAGTATGGTTCCAACGCTTGTTATTCTTGCAGGCAGGAGGGACATATGATGAGAGACTACCCGACTAGACACCAGGGAGGTCAGGACTAGCAGAATATATCCTCAGCAAGTTCATATGCCCCAGCACCTTCTGCAGGGAGTAGGCCCTCAGCTCTAGCCGACAGAGGCTGAGGTAGATCGGGGGCATTTGGTTCAGGTAGCTGTCAGGATCGTACATATGCATTACCAGGGCAACAGGAGTCAGAGTCATCACCAGATGTTGTGATAGGTATTTTATATGTCTGTTCTCACTCAATTTACGCTTTGATAGATTTGGGCTCCACTTTATCGTATGTTACACCGTTAGTAGCTCAGAAGTTCGATATAGTACCAGAATTTCTTCAGTGACCCTTTTCAGTATCTACCCCTGTTGATGACTCTATTATTGCTAGAAGAATTTACTGGGGTTATATAGTAGAGGTTGTTGGTCGTCAGACCTCAGTAGATCTAGTAGAATTAAAAATGATTGATTTTGATGTGATTATGGGCATGGATTGGTTGGCACCATGTTATGCTACCATAGAATGTTGGACCAGAATCATCCGATTTCATTTCCTGGGAGAGGTAGTACGAGAGTGGAGAGGTAATTCAACTATGCCAAAAGGTAAGTTTATATCCTATCTTCAAGCGAAAAAGTTAATAGCAAAGGGTTGTATTTACCATATTATCAAGGTTCGGGATGTGCAAGAAGAATCCCCGACTCTCCATTCTATCCCAGTTGTTAATGAGTTCCCAGATGTGTTTCCGGATGAACTTCCCAGTATTCCCCCAGAGCAGGAAATAGACTTCTCTATAGATTTGCTACTAGATACTCATCCGATATCTATCCCCCCATATAGAATGGAACCTGCAGAGCTTAAAAAATTGAAAGAGCAGCTGAAAGATCTATTAGACAAAGATTTCATCAGACCCAGTACGTCATCGTGGGGTGCACCAGTTTTGTTTGTAATAAAGAAAGATGGCTCCCTACGCATGTGCATAGACTACCGGAAATTGAATAAAGTTACTGTTAAGAATAAATATCCTCTTCCAAGAATAGATGATTTGTTTGACCAGTTTCAAGGGGCAAAATACTATTGTCAAATTGATTTGAGATCCGGGTACCACTAGGTTCGAGTTCAGGAGAGAGATATCTTGAAGACAACTTTCAGAACCAGGTATGGCCACTTTGAGTTTCTCATTATGTCCTTCGGGTTGACTAACGCGCTAGAAGTGTTCATGGACCTCATGAATAGTATCTTCAGGACATTTTTGGATCTGCTTATAATAGTGTTCATTGATGATTTGGTCTACTTCCGCTCAGAAACAGAACATAAAGGTCATTTGCGAACAGTACTCCAGACCCTCAGAGTCTGCCATTTGTACACAAAGTTTTCTAAATGTGAGTTCTGGTTGAATTCTGTAGCTTTTTTGGGCCATATTGTATCAGAAATTTGTATTCAAGTCGACTCACAGAAAATTGATGCAGTGAAAACACAGACTAGACCCACGACCCCAATAGAGGTTCGCAATTTCTTAGGGTTAGCTGGATATTACAGAAGGTTCATGGAAGGGTTTTCTACTCTATCAGCACGTTGACAAAATTGACTCGGAAGGTAGCCAAGTTTCAGTGGACACAAGCTTGTGAGCAGAGTTTCTAGGAATTGACAAACAAATTAACATCAGCACCAGTGTTAGCTTTGCCAGAAGGTTTAAAGGGTTATGCAGTGTATTGTGATGCTTCAGGCATTGGGTTAGGATGTGTTCTGATGCAGCATGGTAAGGTAATTGCTTATGCTTTGAGGCAGTTGAGAAAACATGAGAAGAACTATCCCATCCACGATCTGGAGTTAGCTGTAGTGGTTCAGGTTTTAAAGATATGGAGACATTACTTATATGGGGTGCATGTGGATATTTTTACTGACCATAAAATCCTTCAGTACATTTTCACAAAGAAATAGTTGAATTTGCGACAACGCCGTTGGTTAGAATTGTTGAAAGATTATGATGTGAACATCTTGTATCACCCAGGGAAAGCTAATATTATGGCAGATGCCCTTAGCCGCCGATCTATGGGCAGTTTGGCATATCTGAGGTTGAAACAATGGGAAATGGCCTGAGAATTGCACCGGCTAGCTAGTTTAGCGGTTCGGGTAGTTGATACAGAGGATAATCGAGCCATAATTTAGAATACAATAGTGTCGTCCTTGGTAGTTGACGTAAAAGAGCGGCAATATGAAGATTCTCACTTAGCACAACTCAGAGATAACGTTCAGCAAGGTGAAGTATCAGTTTTTGATATAGTCGGAGATAGAGTTTTGAGTTACAAAGGTCTCCTCTACGTCCTGGACGTAGCAAGACTCCTCCAGCAGATTATGGTAGACATCCAGGTTCGACAAAGATGTACCATGACATAAAGGAGATATATTGGTGGCTTGGAATGAAGAAAGCTATAGCCAAATTTGTAACACAGTGCCGTAATTGCCAACAGGTAAAGGCCTAGCATCAGAAACCCGATGAACTAACTCAGGAAATAGCTATACCTATGAGGAAGTGGGAGGAAATTAATATGGACTTTGTGATAGGACTACCTTGCACCAAGCGTAGGTTTGACTCCATTTGGGTGATTGTCGACAAGTTAACAAAGTCAACTCATTTCCTTCCAGTCAAGGCTACTTTTTCAGCCGAGGACTATGTTGAGTTGTACATTAAAGAAATAGTTAGACTACATGGTGTTCCAATATCTATTATTTCTGAAAGAGGAGCACAATTTATAGCTAGATTATGACAGTCATTCCAGAAAGGATTGGGAACACAGGTCAATTTGAGTACAACATTCAATCCTCAAACAGACGGGCAGGCAGAACGTATAATTCAGACGCTCGAGGATATGCTACGAGCATGCGTGCTCGACTTCGGGGGCTGCTGGATGAACATTTACCCCTTATTAAGTTCACTTATAATAAAAGTTATCACTGGGCAATTTAGAGTGCACTTTACAAGGCTTTATATGGGCAAAAATGTAGGTCCCCAGTTGTTTGGTTCGAGGTAGGAGAATCATAACTAATTGGGCCATACATGATCCACCAATTAGAGGAGAAGGTAAAACTTATCAGAGAATGCTTGTTGAAAGCCCATAGTCGTCAAAAGTCCTATTCCGATGTTTGTCGTAGAGACTTAGAATTTGATGTTAGTGACTGGGTATTCCTCAAGGTATCGCAGATGAAGGGCGTAATGAGATTTGGCAAGAAAGGTAAGCTTATCCCAAGATTTATTGGGCCATATCAGATCCTCCGAAGAATAGGCCAGGTGGCATATGAGTTAGATTTGCCTTCAGAGTTGGAATATGTTCACCCGGTCTTTCATGTATCGATGCTGCGAAAGTGTATAGGGGATCCTTCCCGTGTTGTGCTAGTTGAGGATGTCTAGATTACTGAGAAGTTAGCCTATGAAAAGATTCTACTAGCCATATTGGACCGACAGGTTTGTAGGTTGAGAACCAAAGATGTCGCCTCTATTAAGGTATTATGGAGAGACAGAAATAGAGAAGAGATGATCTGGGAAGCTGAGGATGACATGAGATCCAGATATCCTCAGTTTTTCCTGGATTAGACCCAATTATGCAGTTAAGTGAAGTCGTTGACTTGGTTGTTGTTTTATGATTCATGTTACTTAGACTATAGAGTCGACTGCCTTTTTGTTTTAAAAGAGTTGTTATAATGTCATGTGATATATCTGTTTGGACTTTTCTGCATTTCAGCATTTTCAAATAGTCCATGTTACAGGGGAGACTGTGCCGAAATTTTTTCCCCAGAATGATAGTTAGGAAAGTTAAACTTCCGTGAGTTAAATTAGACATCCGAGGACGATTGTTCCTAAGGGGGGAGGATGTTACACCCCGTAAATGTTAACGATTAGTAAGCGTACATGTGGATTGGTGACGAGTAAGAAGAGCTTGACGTGTGTGGAAAAATCTTTGGAAGCGCAGTTGGACGGGTCCCGTGCGCGCAGGGCCAGCATGACGGGCCAGCCAGAAGTGCACTGGCCAGCGCGGGGCGCCAGGCCTGCTGGCGCTTTGAGAGGCGCAGGGCATTAGGCCTGCTGCCTCAATGAGAGGCGCGGTGCGCCAAGGGGGCAACCTCAATGGGAGGTGCAAAGCACACCCCTTGCCACCGCCCCTAGATGTATCTAAGGACCCTTGGCTCACTTTGTGATCATTTCTCTAATCTAAAAACGTCCAGAGAAGAGGGAAAACATAGTTCTCACATAGTTTTTGTCCCTTTATTCTATGAAATGCCGTCAAATTTCAAATTAACCTTGGGTATCAAAGTTTAAGGCTGCTTTCGGGTAGGTCGGGGCCCTGTCCCAGCCATTATACCACTCCTAAAGGCTTGCAGACTATTTTATATTCCCTGTGGTTAGTTTGTTGTTGGCCGTGAGGGGTCCATGTGTGCTTTATTTGCTGTGATGGCCATGTGGGGCCTTGCTTAGCTGTTAGATAGCGGCCTTATCATCCATAGCGTAGTTTAGCGCCTGATGTACATTCAGTTATAACTAGACAACATGGTGGTCTTGTCGGCCCGCATAGGATCCCTGTTATTGTGTTGTGATGGTTAGCTGTCTTCTTTCGCAGGTGGCCTTGTCGGCCAGGGGCTGTATTTACAGCCGAGATTTAGATCATTGTTTCTTGAATTGAGTGTCGATGTGCACCAGAAGTGCACCAGTCCAGTTAGACTAGTTCAAAACCAGCGCAGCACTAGGTGTCGGTCATGCCTCTCAAGGTGGGGCGTGACAAATCTGGAGGGTTCATCCGAGTGAAGTCCCGAACACGAGCAGCTACTGCGGACCCATTATTGTTGATCGGAACCACCTGTTGGTTCACCTGATTGGTAACTGTCTGAGCGAGCAGTTGGATAGCTTCCCTGAACTCTGCAGAGGACACCAGATCGTCCTGAGGGGCTACTGGAGCTGGTGGGGCAGGTCGGTGAGCGTTACCGGCCTTTCTTCCGTTACCACATCGCAGAGGCATGACTCACAGAAATGAAACAAATCATGAGTTAGGGTAACGACTCTTGAATTGAATTTTAATGCATG
>JACEIK010016649.1:4119-15051 GCA_018107945.1 Datura stramonium
TGCTGCCTGAGTCCTTGCCCTCAATACCGGGTTTATGTCATCTCAAATTAACCCGATATCAGTTATCTTATGGACCACTAATCTCTGGTCAACTGATGGCAGCTCCGGCACCTTTGACTCCTAACAGAGTCTATCAATCAGGTAGGGAAAGGGGATTGTAGTACCGTCATTGATCGCCCGCTCACTAATCTCCTCAGCAATGTACCGCGGGAAATTGATGCCATATCCTTCCATTATACTTGCCACCAATGTTCCTCTGTCAGGTGAGAGGATGTTATCATTGCTAGTTGGTACTAGCCTGTGCCGCACCGGTGAACACCAAAATTTTTCCTGAAAGTTCAGTGTGGCCTTCTTCATCTGAGACTCTGTGTCGTGCAGCCAGTCAACCAACGAACCTCCCATAGAAATGATCCGAGATAGCCAAGTATAATGCCTAATGCGCTCCTGGCTATTCAACTTTTTGGTCTTTACTTTCTTCAACTCATATAGCCTGTGGTCGAACTCAGCTGTGTTCATCGGAGCATGATAATCTGGCCCATACAGCATTCTGGAGATGGTTCGCTCAGATATATCTACCGGAGTCTCTTGAACCAACACCTGATTTAAGGCGGGCCTCTTTTTCCAGTCCTGGCCCCTTAATGCCAAATGTTGCAATGTGGATGCATAGGCTGCATAAAACTCTCTGACTAAGCACGGGCTTAGCTACCTAATGGCTCGGTCAACCACCCAAACCTGTACTTATCGAACACTTCTTGTAGTTCTGGAAGGTCTTTCAGCCCTATAGTGATCAGCCTCGGCTCCTCGTATATGCTCCTCTTCGGATTTCCTTTCTCATTTGGAGCAATATCTCTGTTGTATATGACCCTTATACCCTGAACACACCATCTCCGCAAATTCCTTGGTTGCTCGTTTGATGTGTCCGAGGTCTTAGTCAGTTCATTATCAGAGTCCCCTCGCTGAGCATGTGACTCTTCAGCTATCTCTGTTTTTCGCCCAGCTGTGGGGCCTAGGGAGCAAGTGCAGCTGTAGCCCTAGCATTATCATCAGTGCGGCTAGGCGGATCCCTCACCAGTGGAGTAGGAGCATCGACCGGGGCTATCAGATTTGAAGTTTGTTGAGCCCTATCTCTGGTTGACCTCCTCACTAGTTGCTCCTCTGATATGTCATATTCCTCATCAGAGCCACTTGACTCTTTGGAGGAGGATAGCTCATGACGCAGTCTGTGGTATGATGGTTGACCTCCTCACTAGTTGCTCCTCTGATATGTCATATTCCTCATCAGAGACACTTGATGTTTGTTTCTTTGTTGGAACTTTCTTCGGGGTACCTCTTGGATCCATTGTACTTGTGGAAACATTGTTAATATGCAAGATGAGATGAAATAAAAAATATTTTTGAGCTGGTGCCCAGTGGTCCTGACGAGTGACTAAACGAGCCATTGCCACTGGCAATGACTCGTGAGGTCCCTCGTTGTCACAAACTAGTATTCCTTCATATTGGGCCAGTGTACTTGAGGACTGGTCCCAATGAGTCGTTACCAAAGGCAACGAGTCGTTAGGTCAGTCGTTAGGTGAACTACCTTAGTGGTTTAATTTTTAGGATGAGCTACACAACGAGTCGTTTGTTGATCCAACGACTCGTGATGTAGCTCGTGCTCAAGAGTTTCAGTTCACCCATACGTTCATCTTCATCTTCTTCCTATTATTCAACTCCACAGACACAAAAATTAATTTATCACACTAACCCAATGTAGATTCAGTCGAAATTTAGTTGTTTAGATCTTCCTAGGGTTCATTATCATTATAGGGAAAAAATCAAAACACATACAACAGTTAATTAGACCCTTGCAAGTTCATCAAAACTGGGCCACCAACAAAAATTCTTGTTCAAATGCAATCGATACTCCAAATTAATTGGGAAAAAGGGTACTCACAAAATGCTTGATCAGAGATAGGAGTGCAACTGTGTGTGCGTATGAATGTTGGAGTACAGCTTAAGGATTGCTTCGATGGGTGTGCGAGAAGAAGAAGATGAGGGAAATTTAAAGTTGTTGGGGTGTCTGGTTTAAGCTTAGGAAGAGTTTGAAAGGTAAAAGAAATCAGGTGTAATATGTTTTAACTTAAAATTTACCCTAATTTGATCCCCGGTCGAGTCGGATGTCAGTTAAGTGAAATACCTGACGACTGACTAAACGAGTCGTTACATGATGAAACAACTCGTTTTGACCCTTCGTTCTTTGACTTGAGTTCAACAAACTTACCTGGTACCTAACGAGTCAAGCAATGACTCATGGTGTCACCCAATGACTCGTGGTCTGAGTCGTGGTCCTTGGATTGGTGTAGTTTCGTGACGGGTCACCTAACGAATCATTTGGTCTCCCAACGATTTGTTGAGTGAGCCGTTATCACCCTTTTCCTTTTAATTCTGCCTTTGATCCAGTGTACATGATGGAGGACCTCACGATTCATTTCTTGAAGAAACGAATCATTAAGTCACCCGCTGCTCCCCTTTTTTTTCTGTAGTTCTCTTCACGATTTAATTGAACGAGTCGTTAGGTCAAATGACAACTCGTTCTGTGACATTTTGCACCAGAACTGAAGTTCCAAATTTTGGTTCCAACTTCAAATTTTCCATCTTAATCACCTGCACCCATCAACAAACGTAAACACTATATATTTCTCACATTTACAACTTGGGTTGTCTCCCAAAAAGCGCTTAATTTAACGTCGCAGCACGACGTGGGTGTTTTGGCTACTTAGACTTCACAAAAAGACCTCCATGGGTTGCCTCCCATGCAGCGCCTGATTTAACATCGCGACACGATACAATTCCCCCAAGTTACTCAGACTTCAGTCAGGGTCCACAGGTCTACCAGTTTGAGTTCTTCACTTCTCCCCAAATAAGCTTTCACCCGCTGACCATTTACTTTGAACTGCTTTCCTTCATGGTTTTCTAATTCAATTGCCCCGTGGGAGAATACTTGGACCACTCGAAAAGGTCCTAGCCACGTAGACTTCAACTTTCCAAGGAACAAACGAAGTGTAGAATTAAATAGTAACACCATATCACCCGAACTAAATTCTCTTTTCTCAATCTTTCGATCATGTTGAATTTTCATCCTTAATTTGTAAATTTCAGAACTTTCATAAGCTTTTAACCGAAATTCATCAAGCTCATTTAACTGATCAAGTCTCAAGTTTGCCACTTCATTCCAATTTAAGTTCAGCTTCTTGAGCGCCCACATTGCTTTGTGCTTAAGTCAACCGGAAGATGACATGCTTTACCATAAATAAGTTGATACGGAGATATACCTATAGGAGTCTTGAAGGCGGTTCGATAGGCCCATAAAGCATCATATAACTTTCTTGCCTAATCTATCCAGTTTGCATTCACTGTCTTCACCAAAATAGTCTTTATTTCCTGGTTGGTGACTTCAACCTGCCCACTAGACTGCGGATGATAGGGTGTGGCCACCCTATGTTTGCCCCATATTTTTCCAATAAAGAGTGAAACAACCGGTTATATAAGTGTGAACCCCCATCACTAATGATGGCTCTGGGAGTCCCAAATCTAGCAAATATATTCTGCTTCAAGAACGCTATGACACTCTTCCCTTCATTGTTTGGCAGAGCAACTGCTTCCACCCATTTTGAAACATAGTCAACAGCAACAAGTATGTACTTCATCCCGTTTGAGCTCACAAATGGGCCCATGAAATCAATGCCCGATACATCAAATAGCTCAATGACGAGGATGGGAGTAAGAGGAAGCTCATGCCTCCGTGATATGCCTTCTTGTCTTTGACATGCATCACACGCCTTTGCAAAATCATGCGCATCCTGGTGAATGGTTGGCCAATAGTACCCACATTGTAGAATTTTGTGGGTTGTGCGAATCCCGCTGTGGTGGCCTCTTACAGGGGATGAGTGGCAGGCCTCCAATATACTCAACATCTCCACCTCGGGTACGCATCTCCAAATAACCCCATCAGCACATACACGAAATAAGTAGGGCTCATCCCACAAAAAATTCTGCATATCGGACATAAACTTCCTCTTATGGTGAAAAGATAAGTGCTCCGGTACAACATCACTCACCAGATAATTAGAAAAGTTTGCAAACCATGGGATAATATCTTGCGATGCCTCTAGAACCTGCTCATCTGGGAATGCATCATCTATGTCATGCTCATTTCTAAGTGCTGCATTAGGTTCCAATCTGGATAAGTGATCCGCAACCTGATTTTTCGTCCCTTTCCGATCTTTTACCTCAAACTCGAACTCTTGTAGCAGCAAAACCCATCGAATCAACTGTGGCTTGGCATCCTTCTTTGCCATCAGATATCTCAAAGTTGCATGGTCTGTGTGGACTATCACCTTAGTTCTGAGCAAGTATGCCCGAAACTTCTTAAGTGCAAAAACTACAGCCAACAGCTCCTGTTCTGTCATGGTATAATTTTTTAGAGCTACATTAAGAGCCTTGCTAGCATAATAAATTGGATGAAAAATCTTTTCACGCCTTTGACCCAACACAGCTCCTAGCCACATCGCTAGCATCACACATAACCTCAGGCAAAGACCAGTCAGGTGCCACTATAATGGGGGAAGTGGTCAATCTCTCTTTAAGACATTCAAACGCCTTCAGATATGCCTCATCAAAAACAAACTTCACCTCCTTCTCGAGTAGTTTACACAATGGATGTGCAATTTTGGAGAAGTCCTTGATGAATCTTCTGTAAAAATCTGCATGACCCAAAAAGCTTCGAAAACCTTTCATAGAAATTAGAGGTGGAAGACTCGCAATTACCTCAATCTTGGCCCGGTCTACCTCCGTACTCTTACCAGAAATCTTGTGGCCTAGCACTATTCCTTCCTTGACTATGAAATGGCACTTTTCCCAGTTAAACACCAAGATTGTCTCTTCGCATCTCTGAAGCACCTTACTCAAATGAGACAAACACTCCTTGAATGAATTGCCCACCACCGAAAAATCATCCATAAAGACTTCAATGATGTATTCCACCATGTCAGAAAATATGGACATCATGCAACGCTGAAAAGTGGCGGGTGCATTACATAACCCGAATGAAATCCTTTTAAAAGAAAATGTACCATATAGACAAGTGAATGTGGTCTTCTCTTGGTCTTCTGGGGCAATAAAAATCTGATTTTACCCCGAATAACCATCAAGGAAACAATACCATCCTCTTCCTTCAAGTCTGTCTAACATTTGGTCCATGAATGGCATCGGAAAGTGATTTTTCTGCATCCACCGGTTCAACTTTCTGTAATCCATGCATACTCTCGAACCGGTGACTGGTCTTAAAGGAATTAGCTCATTGTTAGCATTTGGGACCACCGTGATTCCTCCCTTTTTCGGTAAACACTAGACTGGGCTCACCCATTTGCTGTCTGCAATAGGATAAACCACACCTGCATCCAACCACTTTATGATTTTCTTCTTGAACACCTCTTGCATAGGTGGATTCAACCTACACTGATGTTCAATACTCGGAATACAATCTGGTTCTAGCTGGATCTTGTGAGTACAAATACCAGCTGGGATTCCAATAATATCTGCAATGGTCCACCCAATGGCTTTTTTGTATCTCTTCAAGACATTGACCAAAGCCTCCACTTGTCATTCCTCCAAGCCAGCTGCAACAATGACCGGTAGAGTGTTACCGGCTCCCAAAAATACATACTGTAAATGGGATGGGAGTGCTTTGAGCTCCAACACCAAAGGCTCCTCAATAGATGGCTTGGCTAGTGGGGTCTCCCAAATTTTCAAATCAAGATCGATATTCTTTGGATCATAAGTGTATGACCCCATGCCAACAAGTGCATTTACAATCTCCTCACCCCCGTGAATCTCCTCAGCACCAATGTCCATCAACCGGATTCTAGGTCATCGAGAAGCAATAATTCCTCCATGGGCAAGACCTGCTAAATACAAAAGCAAAAATAGAAAAATAAAAAGGAAACAAGAACCAACAGTAAAGCAAACACAATTAACAAAAGCCTTAGCCGTATTCTCCAGCAACGGCGCCAAAATTTGATGTCGCCCAAATTACCCCTCGCAATTGAGATATAAAGCGGTCGATGTCAAATATATAACCAACTAGAGGTTGAGATCGATTCCACATGGAATATGGAAAGAACTTAAGTTAATGCGAATAGACGCTACTATTGAGTTACTTATTTCTTACAGGGGAAAGAAATAGATTAATAAATAAAAGTAAAATTGTTGAATGCTTAGATCAAATTCGGTTTGTATTCAATTAACAACTTGACTAGGACTGTGATCCCCTAGACTTCATAACCACAAGGCTTATACACTAGTGATCTATTCCGGTGTTTAACATGAAATATCGGTAAGTTAGGTTCACCTAAATGGTTGGTCCCCTATCTAGATGATTATCACCACGCAACTTGACCATGCAACTTGATCCGTATATGGGTGTACTTTAATTAAACCTTACCCTTAATATCAGATTAGCTATCCCCGGACAAGTTCAAGCTATTAGATGAGGGTTGACAGCCTCAAATCTCCGTTGTTAATCCCTTTTCCCATTCATTACCTCCTTGGTCCGGTAAGTAAGAATAAGGAAAGTCCTAACATTTGCGACCGTCAAGAATCAATCAAAACGAAGGGAAAAACAATACATGCATTAAACCCCATTCAAGAATCACTAAGTATTTAACCTATGTGTGTTAATTCATCTTGGTTCCCACAACTCTAGTCATGGGTTTAGTTACTCATGCTTGTATGATCACAATCACAAAATATTGAATAAATCATAATTGCAACTTACAAATTATCTTAGAAGAAAAACCAAGTAGATTGAATAAAACTCAAAAGTTGATGAATAAATTCCAATGTTGCTTTTGATCCTCAAATTCAAGAACAAAATTATAAACCTTTATTCTTGACTTAAGAATAATCATACAACACCAATATCCTATGTGAAAAATAATAATAATCTGCTTCTCCACGAAAATAAACCTAAACTGTGTATTTATAGTTCCAAGAAAATCTTTTCCTAATTAAAACTGGAAACCAGGTCGGTAGTGGCCACAGGCTTGGTGACGATTCGTTGGGACCTATGAAGAATCGTGCCTTGCTAAAAATAGTCGTCCTCAGCATCATACCCAATTGTGGCAACGGGTCACCTAACAACTCATTGTGCCTGGGCACGAGTCATTAGTCCCCTCGTGGTCTAACTCTTTCAAAACTCTAGTGCACCTTACGGTTGGTTCCAGTGGTCTGCGAATGAGTCGTTTAGTTAACTAATGACTCGTTATGTCTTTCATCAACTCCACTGGTTACTTTGTTAAGACTTTATCTCTCAATCTTCAGGACTGACTTCACAACTCATTACCAGATGTAACGAACCGTTCCCTCAACCCGTCAGGTACACTATCTCTGCTTCTTCAAACGTCAATATTTGTCCATGCCTTCAGCAATGATTCATGTTGCTTGCCAATGACTCATGAAGTGCCTGACAGTCACCCTTTCAGTTGTTTTCAGCATTAATTTTCCCAGTTCACTTTCGAACCTGTTTTCCTGCAACATTAAATACAAAACACATCATACCTATATAAACATACCATGAATGTGCATAATTTCTTGGTTTTAAGCGTTGAAAGTACTGTAAAATCATGGCACATCAATATGCCACCTTGCTAACTCGCCTCAGAATCCTATAGGACCAATATAAGGGGGACTAAGCTTCCCTTTCTTTCCGAACCTCATCACTCCCTTCATGGGAGACACCCAATCATCAACCTCGAGCTCAAGCTCTCTCCTCCTAACATCCGGATAAGATTTTTGACGACTCTGAGCTATTTTTAGTCTTTCTCTGATAAGATGAAATTTCTTCATAGCCTCATGAACTAAATCTATCCCTATCAACATAGCCTCACCTACCTCAAACAATCCAATAGGTGACCTACACCTCCACCCGTAAAGAGCCTCAAACGAAACCATCTGAATACTGGAGTGGTAACTATTATTGTAGGCAAACTCGATGAGAGCCAAGTGACTATCCTAACTACCCTTGAAATCAATCACACATATTCTCAATATATCCTAAAGAGTATGAATTGTATGCTCGGCCTGACCATCTATCTGCAGGTGAAAAGTTATACTCGGCTCACTTAAGTACCAAGGCCCCTTTGAAATGACCTCCAAAACTAAGCGGTGAACTGAGTACCCCTAGCTGAGATGATGGACAAAGGAACTCCATGCAACCAAACTAACTCTTGAGTGTATAACCTAGCATAATCCTCGGCTGAATCAATAGTTTTGACCAGTAAGAATGGGCTGATTTGGTCAACCTATCCACGATCACCCATATAGAGTCATACTATCAGTGTGTACGAAGCAAGCCTGTAATGAAGTCCATATTGATCTCTTACCACTTACAAGTAGGAATGCTAATGTCCTAAAGCATACCTCCAGGTCTATGATTCTCAACCTTCACCTTTTGGTAATTCGTACACTTAGCCACAAACTCCGCTATGTCCTTCTTCATGCCATTCCACCAATAGACTTCCCGTAGATCATGGTACATCTTAGTGGCACCTGCATAGATAGAGTATCGAGAACCATGAGCCTCATTCAAAAACCGCTTTCTCAATTCATCTACAGCAGGCACACACAATCGACCCCAATATCAAAGTACACCATCTCCCGCTTGGGAGAAAACCTCCACCTTTTGATTCCGAACAACTTCTTAAGCTTCACTAGTATAGTATCCTCGCCTTGCTTAGCTTTGACTTCCTTCAACAATGAAGATTCGTCCCATTCTGGATAATAAAACCACCATTCGTAGAATCTGTAAGGCGAAACCCTAAATTAGTAAGCCTATGGACATCCCTCACCAACTCCTTTCTCCCATTCTCGACATAATACATACTCTCTATGGACAGCCTACTAAGAGCATTCACCACTATATTGGCCTTGCCTGGATGATAAAGGACACTCATGTCATAGTCCTTGAGAAGCTATAGCCATCTCCTTTACAGCAAATTCAAGTCCTTTTGAGTGAACATGTATTGAAGGCTCTTGTGGTCCGTAAACATATCCACATGTACCCCATACAAGTAATGCCTCCAAATCTTCAAAGAAAACACCGCAGCCGCCAATTCAAGGTCATGCGTAGGATAATTCTTCTTATGAGCCTTAAGCTGCCTAGAGGCATACACAATGACCATACCATGCTGCATCAATACACAACCAAGGCCAACCCTAGAAGCATCATAATACACAACAAAACCATTTGTGCCCTCTAGTAGCGTCAATACTAGGGCTGAAGTAAGTCGAGTTTTTAACTTTTGAAAACTCTTCTCACAAGCATCTGACCATTGAAATTTGACCTTTTTCTGGGTCAACTTAGTCAACGGTGCTGCAATGGATGAAAATCTCTCTACGAACCTCTTATAGTAGCCGGCTAAGCCAAAAAGCTCCTAATATCTGTAGAACTGACGGGTCTAGGCCAATTCTTCACCACTTCTATCTTTTAAGAGTCCACCTGCACACCCTCGCTAGACACCACATGACCCAAGAATGCTACTGAATTCAGCCTAAACTCACACTTGCTGAATTTAGCAAATAGTTGGCGATCCTTCAGAGTCTACAACACAATCCTAAAATAAGTGGCATGCTCCTCCTCGCTCCAAGAGTATATGAGAATATCATCTATGAAGATAATCACGAACATATCTAAATACTGCGTGAACACCCTGTTTATCAAATCTATAAAAGTTGCAGGAGCATTTGTTAGTCCAAAAGAACTACAAACTCATAGTGACCATACCAAGTCCTGAAGGTTGTCTTCAGAATGTCACTCTCCCTAACTCTGAGCTGGTGATAGTTGGATCTGAGGTTTATCTTTGAAAAGCAATTAGCACCCATGAATCTGGTCAAACAAATCATCAATCCTGGGGAGGGGATACTTGTTCTTGATCGTGACCTTGTTCAACTACCAATAATCAATGCACATCCTAAGAGAACCATCCTTCTTCCGGACAAATAGAACTAGAGCACCCCAAGGGGATTTGTTAGGCCTAATGAAACCTTTATCTAGGAGATCCTTCAACTGCTCTTTCAACTCCTTTAGCTTTTTTGGAGCCATTCTGTAAGGAGGAATGGATATGGGCTATGTATAAGGGAGAAGGTCAATACCAAAGTCAATCTCCCTCTCTGGAGGGACTCCTGGTAGATCATCTGGAAACACCTCCGGATAATCACATACAACTGGAACTGACTGAAGGGTCAGGGTCTCGGACGTAGCATCCTTAACCCAAACTAGATGGTATACACAACCCTTAGATATCATTTTTCTAGCCCTGATATAGAAAACAAAGTGACCTACAGACACAACTGAACTACCTTTACAGTCTAGGACTGGTTCACCCGAAAATTGGAACTCTGCCGCACGAGTTCTATAAATGACTAGAGCATAACATGCATGTAACCAATCCATACCAAATATAACATCAAAATCGTTCATATCTAAATCCACTAAATCGACTAAGATGACTTTCTGAAGATTCATGATAGGCCAATTTTTATATACTCGTCGAGCTAAGACTGACTCACCGATAGGAGTAGAGACTAAAAAGAGTTCTGATAAGATTTTGGGACTGAATCTGAAACTAACAGAAACATAAGGAGTCATGAAAGATAAGGTAGCCCTTGGATCTAACAATACAGACACGTCAGGATGGAATACTCGTAACATACCCGTGACTACATCTGGTGAGCACTCCTGCTCTTGACGAGATGAGAGTGCATAGAACCTATTCTAGCGTTGTCTGCCCGATGTAATAGAAGAGGCGCCCTACTGAGATGGGTGGGCTGCTGGAGTTGCTGAACTGGTGGCTGGGGTGCGTACCCCACCATTGCCCTGTCTGGCTGAAGACAATG
>JACEIK010016651.1:0-15044 GCA_018107945.1 Datura stramonium
ATGAAACCCTAGAATTTTTAGAAGAGAGGAGGAAGAAGGAGAGAGAATGAGGGTTTAGGCATGAAAGCCCCTTAAAAATGTGCAAGGTAGAACCCAAAACAACA
Source organism: Datura stramonium (assembly GCA_018107945.1). NCBI lineage: Eukaryota > Viridiplantae > Streptophyta > Magnoliopsida > Solanales > Solanaceae > Datura > Datura stramonium. The sequence continues at coordinate 105 of JACEIK010016651.1, forward strand.
TAGTTTAGAAGTTAAAAGTGTAGGATTTTATGAAAATGCCCGTGGAGAAAACCTGAAATTTTCCCGAAGTGCAACCAACGACCCTCAGGACGAGTCGTTGTCTCATACAACGACCCGTCGTTACCAACCGTTAAATGCACTAGACCTCCCTAATACTCTCAGCTTCTCCAAACAACGATTGATAGAACGATTCGTTAGTTCCTCTAATGACTCATCACACCCATCCGTTAGATGCACTGGTTATTTAACTGGTTAGCCCAAACAACGACTGACATGACGAGTCGTTGCCAGGACAAATGACTCATTATTTCTTTTCGCCACCCATACTGGACCAGTCCTTAACTTTCTTCCCGCGATCGACACAACGGGTCATTGCTAGCCTCAATGGCCCATTACAACCATCCATTGCCACCACTTGAAAACCTAAGGCACCAACCCACGACCACTTACAATGACCCATCAAAGGTACCAACGAGTCGTTATGTTGGTCGTTGCTTCCACTGCCACCTGGACTCCTGAAATCACGACTGACAACAATGGCTCATGGTTTCAACCCAAAAGTTGTTACACCTCTCGTCCTGCGACTTTTCCCCAATTTTCAGCAGTTTTAAATTTTTAACTCCGAATCTACTCTTAGGCACTTCTCGGGTATTCTACTAATTTACTGCATTCCACAACTAGGGCTAAAACCATCTTTACAAGAACAAGTATCAACATGATAGCTAAATAGTGGAATTTTATTAACAATTAACATGAACAATATTCCACACAATATAGATAGAATCTGGCTAAAAATTCATTCACATTCGAAAACTTAAGGACTAGAACTGTTAAGAAAATTCAGATGGATTTTGGGGTACAAGGGAAGGACAACTCCCATGCTAAATTCTCACATACCTGGTGAAGAAATCCCAAAGAAAATCTCTTGAGAATCTGAGAAGAAAAGTCGATTTCCTTAACTTGCCCTGAGGAGTCTGTCTGAGAGTTCTTCACTATGGAGATCAAGAGTTGAGGTAGAATGAGGGGGATCTAGTTGGTTACCTGTTTAATTATCTCCAAAATATGCCCGAAATGATGTAGTTTAGGGATTAAATAGCTGAGAAATTACTAAAATAACCCTGAGAGAAAATTTGGAAAAAACTACCGTCAAGGACCAACGGGTCACTCAACGAGTCGTTGGTTGAGACCACGACTCATTGGGACCAGTCATTGGTCCTAGGCCTTGATTCTTGGCTTACTGTAAATGGAAACGAGTGGGGAACATGACTTATTGGAAGGACCAACGGGTCATTGGTACCTGTCATTGTCACTGGAAGGAAAAACCCGGTATCCCCAACAACGAGCGACGCAACGACTCATTGGTAGAACCAATGGGTCATTGTATCGACTCATCGTCTCCACTAGAAAAGTTTGAGGATTTCTGAACTTGTCACTATGGGTGGACACAATGACTCGTTGTGTGATACCACGGGTCATTGTTTCCACTCATTACCACTAAAGGAAATACTTGGGATCCCCAACTAATGACTCACACCACGAGTCATTGTGTCACACAATGACTCGTTGGTTGACTCGTGGGTTTCTGGAAAAGGGATCAACTGGGTTCTGAGATGGGGGTGCAACGAGTGACAGGATGACTCTTTTCTTCTCACAACGGGTCATTCCATGTCCCGTTGGTTCTCGAAGGGTCATGGCAGGGCTGACCATGACCCAGACAATGGGTCGTTGGAGCTGACAATGACTCGGTGTCTCGATCGTTCTGAGGCAAAAAAAATTTGTTTCGGCTGGGTTTTTCTTGCAAGATCTGAGTTTGGTCTAGGAAAGTTTTGGGGTGTTAAAACTATCCCACTTCCTTGTCATATATTGATAGTGTCAATGCTAGGAGTGTTCCAACACTAGTTGATCATTTTGATGACCTAATAGATTCTTCTTGCAAGATTGATTTGTGTCCACCTAGTGTTAACACTTGTGATGTGAATGATAGTACATTATCATGTGAAGCTTATAATGATCAAATTTTCTGTGCTACTTGTCCAATAGTTAAAAAACTTTGTGATGTGATTCTTGAATCTCAATTTAGTGATGATGATGAAGTTGGTCATTTGAACAAATGTGACTCCTTGAGCATTTCCCTTATAGATCCTTTTACTTTTTTTCTAATAGAGGTCATGTGAATGAAAATGCTCTGAATGATGACATAGGTCTTTCTGAGAATGATATTGCATGATTTGACTCTTTGTCTTCATTTGATTGTTCTCTCTTAAAGTACAATGTCTTATTTGATGATGATGAGATCACTTCTAATGTCGGACATAGTGTTGTTCAACATGTTAGTGGTGTAGCTATTCATGGATATAACTTTTATGAAAACCCATTATGGAATGTTGATGAAGAAAGTGATGCTTATATTCAAATAGGTACTTCATCTTTGAGCGTCCCAATTCGTGATAATGTGCATGATGATGTTTTTGTATCTAACGATGATCTTATATATGGGGACACTTTGAATGAAGTTTCTTTGCACGACAACTTTCTTTATTACCTATTTGTTTATGATGATACACTATCTTGCGTTCAAATGATTCGTTCTTCCTTAAGTATTTCAATTCTTGATGGTATGTCTTATTGTTTTTATGATTCTAATGGTGAGCTCCCATATGATACATTTCATGAAGTTATTTTTAGTGGCACCTTTATTTATTACTTATTTGCTTATAATGATGCTCATTTTAGTATTGAGGGCATTCCTTATGTGACAAGGAAATTTAATGGGGCGATTGGTTGATCTCTTGACAAGAATGGTTAGATTACCTTTCCTTTTGACCTCGGTGGCCCTTTGAATGTACGTGTGTTTATCACCATACCATCTTGTCCTACCCAAGTTCTTAGTGCCTCATGTGGAAACTTGTTCTTCATACAAATAGTTTATCTTTCGCTATATCACATGTTTCTGCATTCTTGGCGTGTTGGTAGGTTTAGTTACACTTGCGGTAACCCTCATTATATGAGGTCATTTGTTGTTGTTTGTCTTCTATATGCTTTGTAGGACTTAGATTCAAGGACAAATCTTTGTCAAGAAGGGCAGAATGATGCAATCCAAAGGGCTCTATGTTTGGATCATAGCTTGGATGGATAAAGGAGCACAAGATGGACAAAAGAATGAAGATGTCCAAGAGAGTGAAGAAAATGGGTACATGTGCAATTAGCTATTCTTGAATTTCAAGAAAAAAGAAGACCACCCAAAAAAAGGCCCTTACTCATCAAGGGCATATTTATATTAGCCTTCTCTTTCCTTTAGTTAGTATAAATAGGTGTTCATTTAATTTGAAAGATAGATTTTGTTGATATGATATTTCATGATATGATGAATATTGACTTTGAGTATAGTGTGCTTGTCTAAAGCCATAGATTGTTATTTGTATAGAAAGAAGGGTTGCAAGGGTAGATCATCTCCCTTGAGGTCTTTCTAAGAACTAGGTGCTACTTGATTTGTGAATTGGAGGTCCTTGTGCTTTCACAAGGGTTGCTAATTTCAATCGTTTGTGTATCTAGATAGTTATCCTTTATCTTCCTTTAAATTTTCTTGTATCATTTGATGTCTTCTATGATTCAAATACATATTTTGTATTAAGACATTAGTAGATTTGATATCCAATTCTTGACCAAATTAAATTTTGCTTCAATAAAATTCATCAAAACAAGAGTTATTGTGCTAATAACGTTTTACAAAATTAGAGAAAATAAGAAATACAAAGAAAATAAATTGAGAGACAAGAGAAGAAATATAGAAATTTCTTATTTCTCCCAAGTGTTTCCAAGTCTTCATGTGTGCTTCTCAAGTTATGTAAAATATGAATTTGTTGCCTCGATTTATAGTGTTACGTAGAGGCATGCAAAAATTAAACATGAAATTAACCATGAAGGTTAAAAAGAAAGAACAAGGGAAGAAAAATTATGATGGTGTTAAAGTTATTGAGTTAATATCATAATAGTGAAAAGTAATGAATGATTTATTTCTACAATGATGAACTGTATTATCCCAAAAGTTCCTAAAACTACACTGGGAAATTGGAAATGAGAAGCAACATAAAACTGAAATTTTTGCCTCAGGACGATTGAGGGTACGAATCGTGGGAAGGACCCATGACCCGTAGGAACCACCCGTGGTTAGCAGGTATGAGGGAAGGATCAGAATAACGGGCCTGGTAATGACCCGTTAGAAGAAGGTATGACTCTTAGGTAATAATTGTGGGTTGGTTCTGGAATAGTCAGGGATGGACAGTACGAGTCATGCTATGACTCGTTGTGAGGAACAACGAATCATTGTGAGTTCCCATGGGGAGGGCAGGTAAAATTCCCCAGTCAAGTAATGGATAGAACACACTACTCATAGGGTGAAGGTACTAATCGTGGTGTGACTCATGGGAAGTTCAAATGCAGTTTCATCAGAGGCAGTAATGAGAGGATACAACGGATCGTTGTTCGATGTAATGATTCGTCCTGTTGAGTCGTGGTATCAGGACTTGAGAACTGAAAAATAAGAGAAGGAAGTAACGGACAGTCAGCACGAGTTGTGGTAGCAAGATACGACTTGTGGTACCACTTGTCGTCACTGGCAGTGCAGTTTTTTCCAGGTTTTTCATTAAGGTTATTTTCATAATTTCTAAGTACTAAACTACGTTATTTTAAGCTCAGTTAGAAGGGTTTTAAGGGTGATAAACCTATTCTAAGCATTCCCACTCCATGCATGTAACTTAGAACCTTTCCTTGGAGATCAAGCTTGAAGATTTCTCCAATCTTTTGCCAAGTTCCCTTGGGATTTCAAGAGAAAGTATAAATATGATCTACCCAGGTATGTAGGGTTATGAATGGGCGTATTCATACATACCCATGCCCAATACTTCTTCAATTTCATGAAATTCTAGTTGATGAATCTATGGGGTTTTAACCCAACATGTGAATTCTCTAAGTATCAATCATAGGTATAATATATACATGTTTCAAATGTTGAATTATGATTCGTGGGCATATTTTATAATATTATCAATTATAATTATGTTTTCAAGTCTTATAAATTATGATGCCCAATCATAAAAGAATTCATGAAGGGTTGAGATTATGATCTACGTTTTCAATTATGATTAGATGTATATGAAGAAAGCATGATTACAAATTACCCATGTCTATGTTCATGTTTTCGAATGATCAAGTCTATGTCAAGCATGTTTAAATATTGGGCAATCTCATATAATCAAGTATAGTTCATGATTTATCTAAATTTTGTGTTATTATCTCACCACATGGTTTTGGAGTCTAGACTACCACTCCTTTCATCTTGTGGTATGATTTGAGCCCAAGGCTCCTCATATTATGATTTCAGATTTATGCATGTTTGTCATGAGTCATCTTCGTCACTAAATGATGGTCAACTTTATTGAAAACCATGGAGAGAATATGCATATTTTTGGGAGTAGTGTCTATAGCACCGAATAGCTAAGGCTCAGTCAACCCTGTGCCTCAAAACTACGCATCAATGTAGGTTTATATATATACTTTGGGACCTTCCTTGTGAGCTTCCCCTGCCCCTAAGGGGTCTTGAGCTTGATATCAATATCATGGTAGCGTCCTTAACCTGGAAAAACTTTGGACGGCTCTGTCCACTTGAGTGTAATAGTTGGGATCACGTAAGCTCTATCATGGTAATGTCGGTTATATGAAGAATCTCCTATTGTTCCTCATGATTTCAATTATGCATGTTCATTATTCATGTTATTATGTTTTCAGCAGGTTTGATTCAATGTTCAGTTTTACTTATGATTATTAGTTTTCAACCTTGGGTCATTCGATTCAGTTAAGATATGCAGTTATGTTTAAATTATGTTTTCAGATAATAGCATGCAAGCCCTACTCTCAGACTCTTATGATGAAATGTTTTATGTTATGCATGATACTGATTTTACTTAGCAGTTTTACATACCTTACATACTCGGTACATTCCACATACTGACAGTATACTATTTATTGTATCGTTTCATGATACAAGTTTAGATATTCAGGCTTAGTCCCACCACTAGCCAGAGTCTTAGTATTAGCATCTTCTAGTCTCAGTTGATGAGTCCTCATCTTCCGAGGGCCCTTATCAGTTGTATTTAGTATTTTCAGTTTCAGACTATAGTGAGTTAGTTGGGGGTCTTGTCCCATCAACTCGCTAGTAGTAGAGGCTTTTCATACATAGTATGTATTTCAGTTTCATCCTGGTGTTATGTATCCAGATGTTATAATATTTTCAGACTTCCGCTATATTGTTTATGTTAGACTTTTGATGAGTTGGTAATTTACCAACTCATTAGGCTCTAAAACTTGAGTTTTTATTTCGTTCTTGAGTTGATTACTTAGATTTTATGCCCTTTTTGCTTTCGTTGTGTGCAGATGGGAAAAAGTGAACAAAATAGAAAAAATGGAGCAAAAAGAGGTGAGTGAGAGTGAATCAGTGATTCGCAAATGTAAATCGGAGAAACGCCGGCCAAGGGCCTAATATAACTGCCTCAGAGGATTAATGCCACCGGAGGTTCGCGACTTGCCAGCGGCAAGTCGCCGAATGATAATCAAAAGTTCTGGAAAATGGCTTGAAGACCCAACGGTTCCCGGATTAACATAGGCGAAACATCGGGTGAACCACCGGTGTTCATTGGAATTTAGTGAAGATTCAGAAAAGACACCCGGCGGTTCACATATTGTAATCGGCGAACCGCCGATGCTTCTACCGGTTCCAGAACGGTGCTCATAAGGGTATAATCGTCCAACACCGTAAAATAGATGAAAATGCCCTACTTTTCAGGGTATAAGTAGGAATAAAGTACTTTGTACTGAGATATGCAGAGAAAAATATATAAATAGAGAGTTTGAAGAGAGAAAAAAAGATTACATCACAATATTTTTTCTCCTTTTAGCTGAAGAAAATTCTCTTAGTTGAGGGAGGGAGATTGTGAGTGAAATTGTAGAAAGTACTCTGTTCTATTTCCTTTTGTACTAGTAAGTTTCAGCTATTATTGAAGATTGTTTTGTGAAGTTGATTTATCTACTCTTGCTATTAAACTCAATGATCCTAGTGATGAATATTTTTTGGATTTCTTAACTATGAGTAGTTAAAATCATTAACTAGAGGTGTGTGATGATGAATACTTAATTGGATTGGGTATTGCTGGAGTCATCTTCATGTTGTTCAATTAAGTGTAAATCTATTAGATTCTCTCCAATCTATTAATGAAGATTTATTGATTATGATATGGGTCTATTTTTCTTACTTGATTATTGCTTGAGAGAGAATAATTAAGTATTGGAAGAGAATCTAGTAGTGGGCATGGATAAGAGATTGTGAAATTAGGCTAGAACTAGCTGAAATTGCTTTCTCATTCCTTATTGGCAACTAATAGCTAGGAATAGTGCAGTTGATAATCCAAATTAAATCGTGTTGAGCTAAGTTGTGGCTAGAGTTTTGATAAGACTCTAGCAAGAGGTAGTCAATAGGCTGAGAAGCTGAGCTTACCCACTTCCCGAGATTATTTACACTTGTTGACTTATAAGATGACCTGCCATATCCCGATCTAGTTAGTATTACGTCTACACCGCACCTCTAGTATTTCGCACCCTTGTTGACAACTTAGCTGATCTTGCTATTTTACTTCACTAAATCAACCAATACAATTCTCTGAAAATTTCAACTCCCCCAATTTTATTTGTTTTTATATTAAACCTACCTGGTGCAAGCTAACATCAATTTCTCAATCGACACTTGAAATTATCATTCCCTAGTCCTCATGGGATTCGACCCGGGCACTCGTCGGGTTACTTATTTTTGATACATCGGGCGTGTATATTCTTTGAATTAAGGATATAGTTTGGACGTTATCAAAAAATGGTGTCATTTCCGGGGACTAGCATTTGATGATCTTGTGTTGATTGTTAAGTTGAAATAGTTTTGCATTGTAGCCACTTAATGTGAGTTTTCTGTGTTGTTAGGAGCTCATAACCACATAAGTCATCACTTCCAAGCAGGGGATAGCTCAATGGAGGGTAACATGGAACTCGAGGAAGATAATCTGGTGATGCCGAAAGTTGTTGGAGCTATTCTCCTACCACCAATGGTAGGGAATGCAGTGTTTCATGTCACCAGCACAATGCTTCACTTGTTGCAAATGAAGGGGCTCTTTGGTGGAAAACCAAGTGAGGATGCGAATTGTCATTTGAGAAATTTCTTATGAATATGTTAGCCCTTAAATATAACAAATATCAATCAAGAGTCAATCAGGTTGAGACTCTTTCCTTTTTCAATGACGGGGGAGGCAACAATGTGGCTAGAGGAACTCCCTCCGGGATGTATTACTTCATGGCAGGAGCTAACCAAGGACTTCCTAGACTTCTTTTTTCCTCCATCAAAGATGCTTCAGTTGAGGGATAATATTACAAATTTCAGGCAAGAACCAGGAGAGCCTTTACATGAGGCATGGTTAAGGTTTAAAAAGAAGGTGTCTCTTTGCCCAAATCATGGATTGCTAGATGAAGTGCTTCTCCAAAGCCTCTATAGGGCCCTTGATTCAATCAACAAGTCCGTGGAGAATAACCTAGCTGGTGGTCTATTATGGACCAAACATACTGGTTGGCCGAAGCTCTCTTAGACCGAATGACAAAGACCAACAAGGCATGGCACATAAGAGAAACAAGTGTGTCCACTAATGAGATTAGTTCAAGTGCATTGGCAGCGAAGTTGCGAAAACGGGATGAAGAGCGGGATGAAAATCTCACCAAGATAGTGACACAATTAGAATTGATGACCAAGCACATGATGGGAGCAGGGCCAAAGGTAGTAAATGTCGTGGGAATGCAAGGTCCCTTACAATATGAAGGAGAGTCATCACCGCCAAGATATGATGATAAATTTCCAATATATGGGCAACCAAATGGGAGGTCCTCGACCTGGCTTCCAAGGAGCAAACCAAGGCCCATGGCGCCCAAGGTATGAAAACCAAGTTTGGAGAAATCATGAGCCACGTGGATGGCCTGAAAAGAATGAAAGGTGTGGTAATAGAGAGCCAAACCAAGAGAGTGATCGCAATCACAGGAGTTCGAAGCCATATATTCCACCTCCTAAGGTTGGGAATCCTCAAAATCAGCCGGGAAAAAGTGATGCGGGCAATTTGAAAATTGAAAAAATGGTATTGAGAGTTTTGAAGAAGGTGGAGTCGACTGAGAGTGGGGTGAAGGAATTGAGAGGTGAGGTGTCTAACCTCGCTCAAACAGTGAGTTCACACTCGGCTTCCATCAAGCATATGGAAGCCCAAATGAATCACCTATCGGCTACCCCGGATGAAGGGAACACTACCGAGTGACAAAATACCTAATCCCAAGAAAGATGGTCAATGCATGGCTATTATCACTAGGAGTAGCAGGGTGAAGCCCGAAATCAGTTGAAGAAGATAAAGTCGATAAAACACTGATGACTCCGAAGAATGAAGAAAAGATTGAGGAGGAAAAAGAGGGAAAGGATGATGAAATCCTCCTCCATGCTGATGATGATGAGGCGGGCATGAAGGCCCCGAATGATGATAGGGTTGAATCAAGAATCCCACCTCCTTATCCACAACGGCTGACCAAGAAAAAGAAGGATGACCAGTTTAGGAAATTTGTTAACATGTTTAGCAAGTTGTTCATAGCTAGACCGTTAGTGGATGCTTTACTCCAAATGCCCGGTTATGCAAAGTTCATGAAGGACTTGCTAAATAAGAAACCATTGTAGTGCGATGATGATGAGTAATCTTGCTCCCAAAAGGGAGGATCCTGGAGCTTTTACAATACCATGCACAATTGGGATATGTGTATTTAAAAAGGCCCTATGTGATCTCGGCGCCAACATAAATTTGATGCCCCTTCTCATTTTTAAGAAATTGGGACTCGGAATCACGAAACCAATGTCAATGAGGCTGCTAATGGAAGATAGGTCAATAAAAAGACTGGTGGGGGTGCTAGAAGATGTGCTGGTGAGAGTGGACAAGTTTATTCTACCGGTTGATTTTGTTATTTTGGATTGTGAGATGGATGCAGAGGTTCTCATTATTTTGGAAAGACCATTGTTGGCTACGGGGAGAGTCGTGGTGGACGTGCAGCTTAGAGAGCTAAAATTTCGGGTTGGGAGTGAGGAGGTCACCTTCAAGGTGTGTCCATCAGTTGCAACGCCTCCCGAATGCAAAGTGGTTGGAGTATTGAAAAATGACAATAAGGACAAGGGATTGGAGTTGAAGGAGATGGAGTCAGACGATGACTCGTCGGAAAAGAGTTGCTAAAAAAAATGGGTCTACGTCGTGCCACAACGTAACTAAGGCGCTTCTTGGGAGGCAACCCAAGTGTTTAGTGAATTATTTGATGTTTTTTTTTAGGAGTTGTGAAATGAGGAACAAAGGGAGAAACAAACCATGAAGAAAGGGACGGCGGGGGACCGGCGAGACACCAGTCCAGAAACGCGAACCGCCGATGAAGGTGAGCGCAAAACAGAAGGCTGAGGGTTGGATCGAAGAACCGATGGGCCCATCGGTGAATCACTAAATTGGATCCATGGGCCACCGATGGATCGCCGATAGAGAACAGAAAGCCTGAAGCTCGGCCACAGAAGCGGTGGGTAACTGGCGGGTCACCGATGCAATTTACGAACCGTCGGTGGATCGCCGGTAAAAAATAGATAAATGGCAAAATAAATCACAGTGGAAAACTTCCGGTGTAATTCGGTGAACCGTCGATGACACGCCGGTCTACGTGCGAAGTTATTACAAATTGGAATTTAAGAAGTTGGCCCACAAAATCCCAAATACCTGACCAGCCACCCTATTCTGCAAATATTCCGATAGTTCCCCTTTTCCCAACACTTTTTCATTCCATCTTTGTCTTTCCATTATTCAACATTACCAATTCCCCATATTCATCCATTTTCAATCTGTCCACTTTCCCACCTTTCCACCTTTCCACCTTCCACCTTCCCACCAACACACCCACATTAACCTCTCCACCTTCCCTCAACCTATCACATTTCCATCCTTCACCTATAAAACCCCCTCCATATTTCACCAACACACTTAATTCACTCATACTCTCTACACTACATCTATCTCAAGGTGCCATTGCAAGGTTTAGTTAAGCCCTTTTTGAAAGTCAAGTGTGTGCAAGCAATCTCCCAATTTGGTAACAATTTTCTTGCCCTTGTCTTAATTTTATTATTGAAGCTTATCTCTTTAGAAGTAATACTTTGTTTCCCTTCCTTTTTAAATTCTTAAATGATACATGCTTGTTTAATGGGATGGGGATGTTCTTTTGTGTGTGAAATTATGAAAAGCGTGAAGTCTGAGTAACCCATTTGCATAAAGCACAACGTTTTGCCCGATGATAAACTGGGTGACACCATTCCTAAGGACTAAATGTCATAAATATGTGTTTGAATAGAGTAGTGTTACTTTTATTTTGTTTGATGTGAGTGTGTGTTAATGGGTGCCTGTGAATAGTGAGTAAAATTTGGGGACAACAGGGTCCAACGATTCGGTGGTCAAATTCGGCGAATCACCAATGAAAAGTCGGTTCGCTTTGAAAATTGGCTCTGGCCACTGAGTAGATCCCGCGCTACATCAGCGATTCACAAACCTATACTGGCGATTCACCCCTTAAACTGCCAAAATCTTCTCACTTGCCTAGTTTTCTGTAAGGCATCGGCAGGCAATCGGTGGTCCGCAAAATGCCGTCTGCTAACCGCCGCTCCTCCGCCGATGCTATTGGGTCTTTAAATGATTGTTTGGTTTTTCCTTATTTCTCAGTTCTTCCTTAGACTAGTTTTCTTTTATTTTAATTTCCACTTTAATTTCTTATCACTAACATAATTCTTGTAGAAAAACAAACCATGTCTTCAACCAGAAACATAGGAAAAGGAAAGGCCCCTGCTTCTTCCACTAGAAAAGGCAAGGGCAAGGCAAAGGCTACCCCACCTCGGGCCAACACAAAGGAGGAAATCATCTTCTGCTTCCCCAATATGCAAGAGCACTACGTTATTTTTCAAGGCCATTTAATCACTGTGGAAAAGTGGTTCAATTTGGCGGGGTTAAAAGGTGATTTTCCCAACATCACTGCGCAGTTCACCGATAGGCAGTGGCATGCTTTTGCCAACCCGCTTCCACCATACTACCCTAGCTTGGTAGCTGAATTCTACGCCTCATATCAGTCCCAACAAGATAGTATGTAGCACAGGGGCAAAGTGGATGATTTCCCATGCTTTCCATCAGTGATGATCTAGGGAGTGGAGGTTGATATAACCCCTGCGTCTATAAACTACCTATTCTGGGAGGATGAAGTTGAATCCGCTACAGAGTACATGGCAAGGGTGGCTAATATGAAGGATTAGTTCGCTTGGGTAGACCGCATCATAGCTGCTGGTAATCCTCTTTGGTCCTCTATGGGTGGCGAAATTTCTCGCCATGACTTGAAGTTTGAGGCCAAGTTATGACTCAATTTTGTTTGTGCTCGGATCATCCCCTCTAAAAATGAGTAGAGGGTCAGCCTTAAAACTGTCATCCTTATCGCTTGCATAATGACGGGAGTCCCCATTAACTTCGGGGAAATTATCTCTCAACAAATGAAGAAAAAGGCCCGGCAATCTAGTACCTCAATGCCCTACACTGTTTTAATTTTCTAGCTTTTTACAGCAGCTAGGGTGCCTCTATTCCCGAATGAAACTCCTTCCGTTGCTTCGGGTGTGATAGATATTGAGCGGAAGAGAGATGTCGAGGAACCGACAATGAAAAGAAAGCGACTGCAGGCCTTTGGAGTGCAAGAAGAATCCCTCTCCCATGGGTCATCCCAATCACCAATCACCCCAGAGTCCAATGTGCCTCAGTTTGAAATGTCGGGCCAAGCATCAGGTGATATGCCTCAATGAGGAGCTTTTCCCCCTCCGCAATCCTCTCATCCAAGTGGTCTCTACCGACTTGTGGAGATGAAAAACTCGCACGAAAGCCAACTTCAACGTTTGGCTAAGAGCCTCCCAGCACTTATTGCTAAAACTATCAAGAAGGAGCTCAAGTCACTATACGAGAATGTCTCCTCTCTATGCAAGAGGGTGGATGCAGTAGAAGGGGCAGTCACATCCCTCCTAACTGAGGTGCGTGAGTGGAAGAGTCAGACTTCGGTAGAAGTGCCCGACATGAGTGCATTGGATGCTGCAATGGCTGCTCCTTCCTTAGTTCGAGGGCCAATTGATGATCTATTTGAAGGGCTGGGAGATGATTTCGCTGGGCTAGGTGAGGCCAGCAGCGGGTGATGGTGGTAAGGCAAATGCTGACGATGAAGAGGAGTAACCCACTCAGGGAGTTCCTTGTCTCTTTCCCTTTTGCATATTTATATTGAGGACAATGTATGCTCTTAAGTGGGGAGGGATGAGCGCGATTGATGAGGGGTCCAGGGATGAATGTTTCTTTTGATATTCTGATGTTTGTTTGAGTCTAAGTAAGTCCAGCCTTTGTCGGGCTGTTAGGTTTTATTTCAATGATTGATGATTGCCCTTGTCGGGTGTGTCCTGTTTTCAAATGAATGAATGAATGATTTGATTCAAGTCTTTTTGTTTATGATGAATGATTAGTGACTGAATGGAGTTTTTGCTTTGAATTGCAAAATATTGAAAATCTTGAATGAAATGATCCCAAAGTCTTGTTTTTTTGCCATTATAAATTGTAGTGTAGAAATTAAAACTCCAAGGGTTTTCTTTTGACCACGGTTCTTTCTTAAGGAGCATTCTCTTTTATTTTTGTTTTCCAACCGGGTTGGTTTTTTCCAATGATGGATTAAGTGGCGATATTATTAAGGGAAAATGTCATATTGCTTTGAGTCTTTTGTGAAGTTATTTTGAGAGGCACCACAGAAATTTTTTTTTGTTGAAATGGAATTGTGAAAACAAAGGCATGAGAATGAAGATAATGAGCAAGTGTTGACACCGTAGCATAGCATTCTTTGTCATACATTATAAATTCTTTGTTTGACTTATGATTTTTGCTTGCTTTGATGTCCTAATTTGGTGTTTTTTGTTGAGAATGACTCTTGTAGACCCTTTAAAGGTGATGCCTTGTGTAGTGAGGATATTTTTGATGAATCTCATGCATTACATCTTGTCTAGAACTTGCCCCCAATGTGATTCAAGACAAAACTCTAGATGTAGTTGCGCCAAGAACATGAGTTTAGGCTCTCCTTTGTCTAGTCACTTAACCCATATGCCCTCCATGAGCATTGATCCTTGTAGCCAATGTTAAGCCTTAAACTCTTTCCTTGGCAACCACATTACAAGCCTTAAGACCATCCTTAATACATCTTTTTGGCCCCTATTCTCCCTAGATGTCAGTGACAAGATAAGTGATGAAATGAGGCTTAAGGCCTAAGAAAGAGGGAGTGATAAAAACATTTGTGAAAAATGCGGAAAAAGCCTAAGTTTGGGGGTATGAAAAACAAAGGGGGAAGATAAGAATTATAGTGTGAAGGGAACACCACCTTCTGTCAAAGTGCACAAAAGGATAAATCAAAAAGAAAAAGACAATTTGTGCGAATGGGTATTTCCTCTTGATGTAATAAGGCTAGTTGTGAAAGCAAAAAAACGAGGGTTATAAGGGGGAGTGTTAAAGAAATGAAAGTCATCAACAAGGAAAGAAGGGAAATAAGGTTAAGTGAGTGGAATTGATGTAAGGTATGTCACAAAAAACATTAGGAAGGATCTAGTCACTATAGCCAAATGTTCATCCTACCCTCACCCCGAGCCTACATCATAACTTGCAAGTCCTAAATGATTCTAGGTGCAGCTACTCTACATTAGTGGCGAATTACATGAAGGGCAAGCCTATGGGTCAAGTGTATGCATGAAGATATCTTTTG
>JACEIK010016652.1:939-15041 GCA_018107945.1 Datura stramonium
CTATTTGAAATTACTAGATTAGCAACATTTCTTGAAAACTAAGTTGTTTTATTTGAAGAGTGAAATAGGAATTCAAATTAGAATAACTAATTTGAAAAGTCTATGTGGGAATGATATCTGAACTGATTGTCCTATATAACTTGACGATTGTGGACGCTTACACGTACATTAGGATGCATCACGTTCTTGATGTTGTTGCCAGGGACTTGGAAATTGATTAATTATTTTTAATTGGAATTGTTATTCCACTTTTCAGTATTTACATTATTGCTAATTTTTGTGTATTTCAGGTAATTTTCTTCAGTGTATGTCAGTTTCAAGAAGTCAAAGACGATTCTTGGCCTCTTTTGATCTCGAAATAGAGCGAGCTTTCCACTGACTGACAGTAATGACAGAGAACAATGAGTCAAATCATGTGAAAAACTAGGAATAGGTCCCTGTTTTGAATTTCACCAAGCCTTGCATGGAGAATGCTTCCAAGGCAATCATCAAACCTACGATTAATGAAAATGCTAAACTAAAAGAAAGGATAATGCAGTTGGTGCAAAACATATGCAAATATTAGAGTAAGCCTCATGAAGACCCATATAGGCAATTATGACATTTGTAAAGCTGAGTGAGAATTTCCATTACCAGAACACCTCTGACGAGTACGTGAAATTCACACTTTCCCTTTCTCACTGCCTTGGGAAGCTAAAGAGTGGCTGCAAAATGAACCAGCAAGGTCCATCACTACATTGGAGGCTCTCTCAAGCAAATTCATAAATAGATTCTTCTCTTCTAATAGAATAAAGGAGTTAAGAGGAAAGATCTTTGGATTCATTCAAAAGGATTAAGAAACTCTTCCTCAGGCATGGAGAGATACAAGGGCTATTTGTGGGATTTCCCTCATGACATACAACCCAAGGATATAATAGGCCATAATTTCATAGAAGGGTTGATTTCAGAGTCAAAGATACTGATTGATGCTACAGCACAGGGACATATATTGTCCAAGAGTTGTGATGAGTTCGAAGCTTTGTTAAGAATCATGTCTTTAGGAAGTCAGAACTGCCAATATTAAGGTAGGGGTTTTGTAGCATAAAAGATTCCTAGAATGTTAGAGCTTGATGATGTAGCCTCAATATGATCCAACATTAGTCAATTGGTGAATTCTATCAACAAGCTAGTGAGTGTACCAAATGTAAGCCNTCTATCAACAAGCTAGTGAGTGTACCAAATGTAAGCCAGGTGTAGCAGGTTCAGCAGGTAGAAACTCCACAACCGCCTTCACGTGAAGCTTGTGGAGAGAATCATGTGTATTCAAGGTGTCCTCAAAATCTTAAATCAATTTTTTTTGTGAGCCAGAAAGGTCGTAGATAAGGATACCAGGTCAATAATTTCAAGGTTATAGAAACATAGAAAATCCTCCGTGAGGTGGAAAAAAGGACTTTCAAAGGCCCCCGAATAATTATTAGCACAATCATGGTTAGCAGTCAAGAAACTCATTAGAGGAGACTATGAAGTAGTGATGGATCAGCAGACACAAATTGTTAATAAGATGCAGAAATCCATTCATGAACATGAGCGTCAAATAGGCCAGCTGGCAATGCAGTAGACTACAAAGCCTTAGGGAGCACTGTTGTTATGTTGAACCATACATGCAAGCACATGTGGTCGTACAAGTAATATAATAGCTCTTTCGTACAGGATTTCGAACCCATAGGGACTTGTAAATTAGTAACTTTTCTATTTTAAATAATATTGATATTTCGAAAAAGTGCATAAGTAAATAAAAAGATTTGGAGTTTTATAATTCTAAATTAATTAAATTTAAAAGCAGTGAGATAATCAAAAGATGATGTAATCAATATTTAGGAATATTCCAGGGTTAAGTCATGAACTTCAATCCTGTATAGCATTTCTTTTTCATCGGCTACGTTTTCTATTTGGTTGATGGTTTACGGGATTTGTAGGATGACTATGGTTTTTTGAATCTCTATCTTTTGCCTAAATTGACCTTGAAACTACAATCATTGAGTGGTGATGCATCAACTCAATCTAGGTATTATAAGACTCATCTCATTTTTAAACTAAATGAGGTATTCCTATCCTAAACGCGAATCTAGTCTTTCATTTCTATTAAAGAGAAGAACTGATTCCTCATATTCTTCATTCTATCCTAATGATTCTCCTTGCAGTTTCGCACAAGGATTACAAGTTTATCTTAGTGCTAGCAAAACATCAAAATATTAAAAACAAGAATAAGAAAACAACCTATTATGATAGACAAACTTAAAAGCGAAGTCAAAGTATGATATACAATCATTCTTATAACCTCAACCCTAGAATGAAGGATTTTATCCACTCATAGTCTAAATTATAGTTACAAAATCAAAGTTATTCATAAATGAAATTGAAATCGTAGAAAAGGGAAGGAAAAAAAACCTGCAAATATTGTTGTACATTTTTGCTGTTCCTAGGCAGTCAATAATCCTCCTAAAATATTTCTAAGTGTCCTATTTATGTAGGAGTTGGATAATGCAGCCGACTGACCACTCCAGCGTGCCACATTGCTAAACGTAGAGCTTAGTGTAATGACCCTCCTAGTCATTTCCTTAGTGTTGTGTCTTTTTACTGGTTCGACCCTTTCCGTGGCTTTTATAATGCTTTTGTGACTTGTGGGGATGGGTAGCATGGTTTCCAAAGGTTTCGGGTGAGTTTTGAAAAGGTTTCCTAGTTTTGGAGTTTTTAAAGTTGAAATGGTTGATTTCGGTCAACATTATTAGTAAATGCTCTCAGCTGAGAATCTTGTCAACTTTATTATCTTTGGAACATGGATTTTACGCTAGTGAGACCTAGGGTTTGGGTTTCAAAGCTTTCGGACTCATTTTGGGCCTTTGGGTAGTTGTGGTATGTGGTTTAACTGTTAATTTTAGTGTTCATCTTGTCAAGATGACCTCCTATTATCATTCTGTCAATTCCATTGAGTTCAGAATGCTATTTCCACTTGGAAACTGTTGGATTTTATTAACCAAAGAGATTCGAATTTGCGCTATAGTTAGCTCAACACCAATCAAGAATCCCTAAGGAATTCCAAGAATTCTTGTTATACATTTGTTCCAACCCTCAACCCTCTTTTCTAGATTCATTATAAGGTTTGTGTTGATGGCACTCCAAATGAATTATGGGGGTCCATTTGATGTTTGAGTTGTGGCCAGTGATAATGCTCAAACTCACACTTATTGACAAAGTATGAAGGAGTCATTGTCAATAAAGAACCCAACTAAGAGATTGGGGTCGAACCCACAGGGAATAGGGTAAGATCTAGACTAATGCCGGTAATTAAACTTATTGGTGAGCTTTATCCAAATTGGGGGGGTTTTAAAGAAAACAATATTGAAACAAGATTAATATCAAGATTTGCAAGCAACTATGGTAAGTGTTTGTAATACCCCAAAATTTCCTAAGACTAGACTTGAGATTTGAAGTGTGATCAGCAGGAAAAGTTGGAAAAATTTACTTCAGTATGACTCAACCTATGAGTCATAGGTTGGTAGTACGGGTCGTAGGAAGACCCATGGTCCAGATCAGATAAGTTTTTTCCCAACCATAAGTCCCCACTACGAGTCATAGTATATGGGTACGACCCATGGCCAGAAGTCATAGCAGGTCTTTGGAGTTATCATGNTACGTTCCATGGCCAGAAGTCATAGCAGGTCTTTGGAGTTATCATGTGAATGATTGTACGGGTAATAATACGACTCATAGGATGGAGTTACGTACGAGACATGAAAATATTCAGAGAGTTGGGGAAAAATGGATTCATTAGTCACTAGAGAAAACCATAGGTTGGTGGTACGACTCATGGTACGAGTCATAATATGATGGTGTGAATTGTTGGTTCAGTCGTGAGTTGATATATTATAATGCCTCAGACTTTCAAGCTAAGTTAGGGACCCTTCTAGGTATGTGGATAGACCCACACCAAATGAATTTATGGAAACAAGGTGTTAATATTAATTCCAAAGTGTAAGAATTGCATTGGATGAAAATTAAGGTCATAAGGAATATTTAGCACGAAGTTGAGTTGAGAGCCTTCTTGCCGATTGGGTTTTTCGTATTGGTTCGTATAAGGGTCAACTCCAACCGATCATAGCTCCCATGTTAAAAAATATTTTTGGGTGATTCAGCATATCACATTGAATCCTTTGAATCTTCTTTCCAATGTATCCGACCTTGTGCCAATCGGAGTTCGGAGTAAAAAGTTATGAGCAATTTAGTGAAGCTGCAATAGGCATGGTACAACTCTCAGTACGAGTCGTACAAGCAACCTACGACCCGTACTATTGGTCGTAGTAACTGTCAGTTATAGGTTTTATTTCGATAGTTTTGGGTATTTTAGTAAACTCCTATGCTTCTAAGTCCTAAATGACGATGTTTTGGGCTTTCTTAAGGTCAAATTAAGGGGATTAAACTAGCCTAAAATCATCACCCTCTCCAAAAGATCGATAGTTGGATTTTCTCTCATGAAAGGATCTAGGATTCTTCTTCAACCTATTAAAATCTTCTTGGACTCTTCAAGACAATTCAGGAATCATCAAACCAGGTATGAAGGGCCATGAGTGAGGGGTTTCTTCCATCTCCACATCCTTCTCAAGTCGTATTCATGATTCTCACTTCCCATGCACGAACCTTTGAAATTTTAGGATTTAGCTCGTATGGATGAATTCTTTCATGTTCTTCCATGAAACCAGTTCCCTCATGATTAAATTTATGTTTCTATAATCATGAATACTTGTCCCTTATCAAATCCCTCATGAATCCGTGAATTTCAAGTTTCAAGTATGATTTTAAGAACTTCTAGGGTTTTAACCCAATTTCATGAAATTCTCTACGATATGGCTATGGGTCCAATTCCCTCATGTTCCAAAGTATGTTTTATGATCTATGGGTATATTTTATAAAAAAAAAATTACTATTAATTTATAGTTTAAACTTATAATTAAATTATGCTCATTATGTAAGCTTCATGAAAAGTCAATTTATGGTTCCATTATGATCTTGATGTTCTTAAGCCCCAAACTATGATTTATGATTTATGATATGATTTCTCTCAAGTACTCATCATATATTTATGAATATCAACTATATACATGTTTTACAAGTATGTATGAACCTCATGATTTACGATTTTATGATTATGGCCGACTCACGGGCCTTATTTCATGGCTAGTTCACCAATTTACAAGTATGTTTATGGTTATCATGATTTAACTAGCCCATGAATCTCATGCATATGATACTATGAATACTATATATGTTTTGGGAGTAGTATTTAACACCGAGTAGGTTCGGGGCATAGGTTCGACCCCGAATCTCATAACTACGTGCCACCGTAGGACATGTTGGGACCTCCCTTGTGGTTGTCCCTGGCCCAAATGGTCCTTTTTCATGGTGATATCATGCTTTTCATGGTTCTACCCTTGGCAAGGTATGAACGCCCTCTCGACTAGGGTTACAGGTCGGGCTCCATGTGGCTCGTATGGGGTATGTCAGTTATGAGAATCCCCTACTGTTCCTCATGATATATGCATGCTTATGATTACCTATATTGGCTCAAGTTATGTTCAATAAAGCTTTTCTCTTATGATTATGATTACAATAGAATTACGAATGTTTTGAAAACCTTGAGCCTTATGTTATCTTATGCTATTTATGTTATGAGCATGTTGTACTACTCTTATGATCATTTATGAGATTTTATATATTTTAAATGTCCATTTTACTTACCTTGCATACTCGGTATATTCCACGTACTGAGGGCATACTCTATGCTGTGTCATTTTATAATACAGGCACCGACCTTCAGATCCAACATCGTCATTAGCTTGTTACAGAGTTCCGCACCCAGCTTGTTAGTGAGTCCTCATTCTCTGAGGACCATTTGATTCAGACCTTGATATTTTTTTTTATTTTCAGTTGGCGGTTTAGTTGGGAATGTTGTCCCATCAACCTATATGTTATGTTAGAGGCTTTCAGACCACGTGTAGTACTCCGCTATTATCTATTTATCCCATACCAACTATCATAGTATGTTATTTCATGTTCATTCTTCCGATATGTTCATATGTTAAGTATTCGGTTTTGTGGATATAAAGTTTGATCAATGTTTATTCCATGGGTCGACTTGGAGTCTCTCGGGGCTCCTGTCCCATGTTGCGATTCGGGCCTATGTTACGGTTGTGACAAACTTGGTATCAGAGCAATAGGTCTAAGGTGTCCTAGGGTGTCTGAAAGACACGTTAAGTAGAGTCTTTTTCATGGGTGTGTAGCGCACCACACTTAAGATGAAGAGACTACGAGATATTTAGGAAACATCCCCTTCTTTCATGATCTATGTGGTGCGATGAAATATCTTTCTATCCTTCTAAATCATGTATTCACACTCCAAAGAATAACGCCAGTCAGTGGAATAAGAGGCGCTCTCGAGTCATTTCCCCCTGCAGGAGTTAAGAAATGCTAAGGCAGAAGAATTCGTGAACTTGAACTAAGGAACCAAAAGTGTGGGGGAGTATGGTTGGAGAAGTATGAAGCCTTCCGTGATAGCCTTAGAGGCAAAATAGAAAGTCAAGAGATAGTGATTTCTATCTAGCTTTAAAAAAGGGACCAATCCTCAAAATGATGACCTTTAAGCTAAGTGGGAGATTATAAGGTGAAGGACCAGGTCATGCCTTCAGTTTCAAGTGTGAAGGTCCAGGATTAGTAATTATGGGAGATCGATCCACGCTTATTCATGTGTCCTTATGTACTTCATTCTATGCGATACTCTACTTATTCCGTATGTGAACATGTTATGCCTATGTCTAAGTTCCAAGTACTCTTGACGTGTATTCGTACTCAAATTCATAGAACGAGAAGTAACTACTTCAGATGGTGATTCAAGTATTTTTCCATGATTCCATAAATCTCAGCTTCATGTCATGTTCCTCATTATGTATGTAAACTCATGTCTCTCAGCATGCTCAGCTCTATGGACTTAGTCCTTAAGATTTTCCTTATCGGCTCATAAGATTGTGTTATATAAAATATATGCCCAACTTAGATTTCTTGAATGATTTGTGCTCATAACTTCCTTAATCTAAGCCCTATGAATGTTCCCTTGTGATGAAAATGATGGTTAAATTTTTTACGTTCAAGAAAACTCCCTATCCCTGCCATAGATGCCGGGTATGAAGAAGTTCAGGAAGCGTAGTTATTAGCTAAGCCTGGAAGTGTAAAAACCCCCATGGTCATTTTATGATTGTTGATCCATTTCCCTGGGTTGAAACTTTCCACATCCTTATTTTTTTACTTATGACTTGCGGAGATGGATGACACAATTTTCAAGATGATCGAATGAAGATTGGATCATATTTTCAGTTTTTTTAAAGGTTTGAAGTTTGAGAGGTTTGACCAATGTCAACATTTTAGGTTAACGAGCTCGAATTTGGGTCTTGAAAGTTTTGTTAGTTCCTGATGGTGACTTATGACTTAGTTGGATAGTTTACATGGATCCCGAGGTGTCCGGGAGTGAATTGAACCTTTGGTTGGATTTATGAGCTTTAAGGAAGCTAAGTTTCACCATGGTCAATTTTCAGTCAAAATGACCTCATATTGGTGATTTGATGATTCCAACTGGTTCGGAATGTGTTTTATGATTTAATTGCATATTTGATTTGTGACTGGAGGATTTTGGATGAGTTTCGGGTGGATTTGAATATTTTGTGTGTTTAATATGATTTTAAGCAAAAATGTGGCAACTCAGAGGTTTGTTTTTAGTTTTTGAGATTGAAAAATTATTTTAAGACTTTCAAAATTCTTAGCGTGAATTAGAAGTTATCTGAAAAGTTTGATGCAATTTCGAAAAATCAAGATCAGGTTTTATTACAAAAGATGAATAATTCTTGAACGAACAAAAAAAATGATGTCTGACTGGGTAAATGAGCACCAAATGGAGTTTTGATTGAACGAGTAGATCCTTATCATTATTTGAGAACTATAGGAAAATGAATCATCATATTTCGAGTTCATATGATGAAGTTATGGCCATTTTAGTAAAAATTATAGTTGATGGTGTAGCCTATAAATACCTGAGTAGTATATTTTTTTTCCAGACTGTGTTTATTTGGTATTTTAAGTATATTTGGAGTTTTGGAGTTCGAAATTGAGTGATTTTTGTGGCATTCTTCTCTATTTAACAAGGGGGTAAGAATCTAAACCTTAATTTTGTATTTCTCCATGATTTCGTCAGTTGGTTTCTATTTGTATCCGTGAATTTATTGGAGGAAAATTGAGGATTTTGGGTCTAGAGTTAAGAGACCGTATTTTGATGAATTCAAAGTCGATTTGAGCTTCGTTTTTGATGAAATTTCACATTTGAGTTCTTTACATTATGGGTAACATTATTTTCAAATAAAATTCCAATTTTTCCTTTGCGGGATCGGGGTTGACTTTTGGATTGACTTTTTGGGTCCAGGATAGAACTATATCAATATGGGTGTCCATGATTTTATTTTCTTATGTAGGATACGTATTTGACCAGATTATGATCATTCAGAATGGTTACGGAAGGGAAAATTTATAATTTGATGCTTGAGCTTCATCTTGAGGCAAATAGAGATTTCTTGATTCTTTGAGGGTTCGGAAAGAAGGGGAAGCACAGTCCCCAATATGTTGGGCCATGTAGGGTTGTGAGACGTGTTGGCAAGGTGACCAATGAGTTTTTCATGACCCGGATGTACACCCGGATCGTAGACACTGGATGAGGGACCCCGAGAGACCCCAAGCAACCCATGACACATGCATACAACTAATCTCATTTAAATAAACAAAATATTAAGCATAAAAGATTGTAAAAACGTAACCATGACATAGCATCAGGAAATACCAAACATTCACATAAGCTGAGTACTACTCATTTATCGGAAAGCCTCTAATACGTAAGATAGGTTGATGCGACAACATCCCCAACTAACCCAAGCAATACTGAAACATAATCAACAGGAAAGTTAATCAAACGGCCCTCAGAACATGAGGACTCACCAACAAGCTGAAAGCGTAGGCTAAGATGGACTAGGGATGAGATCCGGACCCTGTATCATGAAATGTACAGAATAGAGAGTATATGGTTAGTACGTGGAATGTACTGAGTATGCAAGATCAGTAAAATGAACATTTTAAAAGTAAAGTAAAACTCATAAGTAACATAGATAAGGACATCATGCATATATCATAAAATTCATAAGAAAACATAAGGTTTAAGGCTTTCAAATCATTCATAAGCATTCATAAACATAATCATAATTAAACTTTTCAAACATAACTTGAGTCAATAACATTAATATAACAATGCATAAAACATGCGGAATAATGGAAGGACTCGTCATAACCGACACAATCATGGTAGAGCCTTTCATGATTCCCCACTGTCTCGCTCAAGTGGGCAGAGCCGACCCTGGCTTGCCAGGCGAGGGTCATGCATAAGGTGTGATATCATATTTGAGGTGATCATTATTAATACATCATAGCATTTATAACCTATGGTGGAATGTGGTTATGAGACACCGATATAGTCCTTTGAACGCCGGGCTGCTCGGTGCTAGACACGGCTCCTAAAAATATGCATATAGGATCATACATAAATCATTAACATCATGCATAAAAATTCATTGTCTAAGATATACCATTTGTCATCATTGATCCCCTTTAAAACACGCTTAGCCAAGAATCATTTACCCTTTTCATCGGCCAACATCATAAATCGATAAATCAAGTAATTCATTTCATAAATCGCAAATCATTCTTCTACATGTGGGCATTTCCCAATACTTCATCATATTTAATTCTTTCGAAACATGCTCATAAACATGGGTAACTTGAGAATCATGCATTTCTATCATCAATAAACTCATATTATAGAGTAGTCATCATAAATCATAACTTCCATGAAATTTCATCAAATGAGCATTTTGGATTTAAAAGATTGAAACATGAATTAAAGAAAATAATAATAAAACCTACCCATCATTCATAATTCAATAATTAAAACTCAATTAAAACATACCAATAAGGAGAAATCACATTGTCATGCTTTGAGTAAAACCCCATGAAATTTGAATAGGGGAATTCATGAATTAACTCAAAAACTGGGCATGGTTGAGGAAGAATTCCACCCATTTTAAAACTCACATACCTGAGAATAGATGGACTTAAAGTTCCTTGAATGCCCACAAGAAATTGATGAAAATTTGGGGAAGAAGGCCTTGAATCTCCCAAAAACCTCTCTAAGCTTTTGCATGAGAATGGGCATGCAATAGGGACTTAACTCCTCTTATCACACTCAAAAAATATCCAAAACGACGTAGTTTAGGCCTTAGGGACTTAGGAAATTATGAAAACACCCTTATTAAAATGCGAAAATTTCTGGTCGCCAGTCCTGACGAGGGACCTAATGGGTCGTTGTCACAGGGCACGACTCCTAGCCTTGATCCGTTAAGTCCACTGCCCAAACATCCAAGGGGACCCCACGGATGACTTCACAAGTCGTGAGGTCAGACCACGACTCCTGGTCACCTTCCGTGGCCTACACTGCCCATCCCCACTTGCCAATCCGCCAGGGTTGACCACTGGTGACCTCATGAGTCGTGAGGTCTGGCCACGACTCATGGTCAAGCCCGTGGCCTCCTCACTCAAGCCTTGCCACACCATGCTGACCATGAGTCACCTCACGACTCGTGGTCACTCCTCACGACCAACCTCATGGGTCGTTCTGTGCCTAGTGAAAATTTTCAATTTTTCTCCGTTTTCATTTCTAGGTCTGATCCTTGGGTTCCCGAGGTATAACCATATCTTCCCCTTGGGAACATTCATCCTCGAATGTTAGAAACTTGCAGAAAATTCAGAAACAAGATATCACCATATATAATTACTAGTCATTTAAGTAGTAAACTGACGGAATGACTACCTCCAAAAGGAGCTACATAGCTAAACTGAATTCAGAAATCACATACATTTATCATATCCTAAAACAAACTTGTAAACATGAACTGAACGGAAAAAGCTGATTAGAGGTTTAGAGCAAAAACTAATACCTCAAACTGAAACTGGTCCTGTAGGGAACAAATGATGGTATTTAGCCATCATATCTGGTTCGTCTTCCCATGTAGCTTTCTCAACATGTTGATTCCTCCATAACACCTTTACTGACGCCATTTCTTTGTTTCTCAACTTACGAACCTAACGTTCTAAGATTTCAACGCGGACTTCTTCATAGCTGAGGCTATCCTTCACTCCAATGATGTCTCGCAGAACCACCAAGGCTGGATCACCCAAGCACTTCTTCAAAAGTGACACATGAAAGACAGGATGAACTGATGACAACTCCGAGGGCAAGTCCAAGTCATATGCTACCTTGCCAACTCTTCTCACAACTCGGTAAGGACCAATATAGCGGGGACTGAGTTTACCTTTCTTTCCGAACCGCATGACTCCCTTCATGGGAGATACCTTTAGAAATACCCAATCTTCCACATCAAACTCCAAATCCCTCCTTCTCACATCAACATATGATTTATGATGACTCTGAGCGGTTTTCAACCGGTCCCTTATCAACTGAACCTTCACCATCGCCTCATGAACCGAATTTGGTCCTATCATAGCTGCCTCACCAACCTCAAACCATCTGATGGGAGATCTAC
This sequence comes from Datura stramonium, assembly GCA_018107945.1. Classification (NCBI taxonomy): domain Eukaryota; kingdom Viridiplantae; phylum Streptophyta; class Magnoliopsida; order Solanales; family Solanaceae; genus Datura; species Datura stramonium. Next base: position 12,657 of record JACEIK010016652.1, read on the forward strand.
ACCTCCGCGCATAGAGAGCCTCGAACGGTGTTATTTGGATACTAGAGTGGTTACTGTTATTATAGAAAACTTGATCAAGGGCAAATGATCATCCCAACTACCTTTACAATCCATCACACATGCCCTCAACATATCCTCAAGGGTCTTAATGGTTCATTTCGCCTGGCCGTCTGTTTGCGGATGGAAGGCCGTACTGAGCTTAACTTGCGTCCCAAGTCCTTTTTGAAAAGACTGCCAAAATTAAGAGGTAAATTGAGTACATCAGTCTGATATAATAGACAAGGGCACTCCATGAAGTCGAACCAACTACTGAATATACAACTTAGCATAATCATCCACTGAATCCTTTGTCTTGATCGGTAGGAAGTGTGCAGGCTTGGTTAACCTGTCGACCACCACCCAAATGGAGTTGTATTGCCAGCGAGTACAGGGTAGACCTATAACAAAATCCATATTAATATCTTCCCACTTCCAAGTGGGGATGCTGATATCCTGAAGTACACCTCCCGGCCTTTGATGTTCGACTTTCACTTGCTGGCAATTTGGACATTTTGCTATGAACTTTGCAATATCTTTCTTCATACCATCCCACCAATAGATTTCTGACAAATCCCGATATATTTTCGTGGATCCTGGATGAATAGAATATCTAGTACCATGTGCCTCATGCAATATCCGAACTCTCAAATTATCAACGTCCGAAACACAAATCTGACCCTGGTATCGTAGCACACCATCTCCCCCTTGGGAAAAGATCTCCACCTTCTGACTCCGCACCGCCTCCTTCAGCTTCCTCAATATGGGATCCTCATTTTGCCTAGATTTAACATCAACCACCAAGGATGATTCTGACCCGTTATGCACAACAACACCGCCATCGGTCGAGTTAATCAATCTAACTCCCAATCTTGCAAGTTGGTGGACATCCTTCACCAACTCCTTCCTTCCCTCATCCATGTGGGACACACTTTCCATGGAGAGCCAACTAAGTGCATCCGCAGCCACATTAGCCTTTCCCGGGTGGTAGACAACACTCATGTCGTAGTCCTTAAGTAATTCCAACCACCTCCTTTTTCAAAGATTTAGGTCCTTCTGTGTGAACACATATTGCAAGCTCTTATGATCCGTATATACATACACATGGAGCCCATACAAGTAATGCCACCATATCATCAATGCAAACACCACCGCGGCCAACTCAAGATCATGGGTCGGGTAATTCTTTTCACAAACTTTCAGCTATCTCGAGGCATATGCTAATACCTTCCCCACGCTGCATCAACACACATCCCATCCCGACTCTCGAAGCATCACAATATACAACAAATCCATCAGTACCCTCGGGTAAGGTCAACATTGGTGCTGAAGTGAGTCGGGTCTTCAACTCCTGAAAGCTTTTCTCACAAGCATCCAAACATTGGAATTTTACCTTTTTATGAGTCAGTGTGGTCAATAGGGACGCGATTGATGAAAATCCCTCAACAAATCTTCAATAGTAGCCTGCTAAGCCCAAGAAACTCTGAATTTCTAAAGGATTCACCGGTCTGCGCCAATTCTTCACTGCCTCTATCTTCTGGGAATCTACCCTTATGCTTTCTCTTCATAACACATGACCCAGAAATGCTATCGAGTTTAACCAAAATTCACACTTGCTAAAATTTACATACCGCTAACGATCCTTGAGGGTTTTCAGCACTATTCTCAAATGGGTGGTATGCTCCTCCTTGCTCTGGGAGTATATAAGATGTCGTCAATGAACACGATCACGAACATATCTAAATATTTCTTGAACACCTTGTTCATCAGGTCCATAAAAGCTGCAGGAGCATTGGTTATCCCAAAAGACATAACAACAAATTCGTAGTGCCCATATCGAGTCCTGAAGGCGGTCTTCGGGATGTCACTCTCCCGAACTCTGAGCTGGTGGTACCCGGACCTGAGATCAATCTTGGAGAAGAACTTCGCACCTTGAAGCTGGTCAAACAAATCATCGATCCTGGGTATGGTTTACCTATTCTTCATGGTAACCTTGTTCAACTGTTGATAGTCAATACACATGCGAAGGGAACCGTCTGTTCGGCTGTCTGGATGACTACACGCAAGTGCACGTGGTCGAACAAGTAGTAAGTGGCTCAAGTAAGCCAAGTATCAATCCCACAGGGACTGGACTGCGGGGCAAAATCTACTCAAGTGTCAATTTACTGTAACTCTAAAAATGCAGACAACAATGTAAAGAAAAGTTTTTTTATTTTGTTATCTAATTTTATACTAAGACTAAAATGAACATACAAGTGAGTCTGAACTATGAATGTGAGCATGCTGAGGCTAAAACGAACATGTAGAGAAATTAATTATCGATACAAGTTGGTTAATCTTTTCTCCGGT
>JACEIK010016653.1:942-13846 GCA_018107945.1 Datura stramonium
AAATTATAAAATTGAAATTGAAAAATTATCATATTTAAGAGTTTTATCCAATATAATCTAGTTGTTCTTCCTTCAGTCTCTTTTAATACTTGTTTCAGAACAAAAGTGTTGCAAAATCCACGTTTGACTGACAAATAAAAAATTAATTCATATTTACACGAGCACTTGAATATATGCATTATATGTAAATTTCACATTATATTATTATAAAATTTGTATTACTATACACTATTAGCGAATTAACATATAATATAAATATTATCATTATAAAGGCGCGTTGAATACAAAGTTGTATAGTATATTAGAACATATAGTATAAGTTATTCGTTTAATACAAAGTTGTATAGTATATTAGAACATATAGTATAGAAAAAGGCCCGGGGAAAGATCAGACAAGCGCCAAGTCGGCGCGTCGCAAGGCAAATGCGACTTATAAATCGCATTCCATGAATGCGACTTATAAAACGCATTCCATGAATGCGACTTAAAGGTTCCAAGAATAAAAGGGCCTCCCACTTCGGTTTGTTTAATACAAAGTTGTATAGTATATTGTATTATGTATATAAAAAGGCCCAGAAAGATCTGACAAGCGCTAAGCCCAAGAGACGTCGCGAGGCAAATGCGACTTATAAATCGCATTCCATGAATGTTATTTATAAAACGCATTCCATGAATGCTAATTTAAAGGTTCCAAGAATAAAAGGGCCTCCACTTCGGTTTTAATGTTAAATTTCATATAAATTCCAGAGAGCAAAACCGTAAAACAACAAAGGGCCACGAAGTGAGTTATGAGATTCCTTCCGTTTATGCAGCTTATTAAACGCGTCCAAACTCAAATTACACTATTACGCGCGTCCCTTATATTAATAAGAATTTTTTTTAAAAAAATAGCATAAATAACAATATTTAAAAAGATGTACGTATAACAATATAAAGAATTTGGAAAGAAATTATAAAATTGAAATTGAAAAATTATCATATTTAAGAGTTTTATCCAATATAATCTAGCTTGTTCTTCCTTCAATAGCCTCTTTTACTTGTTTAACAAAAGTGTTGCAAATCCACGTTTGACCGACAAATAAAAAATTAATCTCATTTACACGAGCAATTCTGAATATATGCATTATATGTAAATTTCACATTATATTATTATAAAATTTGTATTACTATACACTATTAGCGAATTAACATATAATATAAATATTATCATTATAAAGGCGCGTTGAATACAAAGTTGTATAGTATATTAGAACATATAGTATAAGTTATTCGTTTAAATAATAAGCACTTATGCATATTCAAAAAAAAATTAGCACTTATAAAATCATATTGTAATTTATTACCTACTTATTTATTTACTAATAAATTGATGTCATATCACAAACGTATTATTTATTTGTAATTGATTGTTAAGTAATTGTTATGCCACCAAACTAAAAAAAAAAGAAGTCATCAAAATTAGTGAAACAATCCATTAAGTGCCACTCTTTGAAGTGCCACTTTTTCTAATCCCTGTTAACGCAAATGTTTTTTGCACCGGCCGGGCTGTCGTTTTTCCAAATTATATTTTTAAAAATGCTAAACATAAGATTGATTTATATTATAAGTAAAATTTTATTCAACGTACAATTATTTATTAAAAGATAAAATCTTAATCGCTTTTAAATTTCTATTGGGCTTCGTACTTTAAATATTTAGTGCACAACTTAATTTTTAGATTTTTTATTTTACCCTTTAGAGATGATTTCTAAATTTAAGAAAATTCTTTTACTTCTAATCTATGTGTCTAATAAAACTCTTCACATAAATTGAAAACGGAAGAATAGTGTAGATTTAATTAAACAGAGTAAATAACAAGACACTTTCTAGATTCTCTTTCTTTCTTCGATTATACAACATTAAAAAAAGAAGAAGAAGGAATCAACGTATTAATGCAAAATGAAGTTACACTTTATAATTTATTTTTTTGTACTATGAGTTAAGAAATTATGATGAATAACTAGTTAGTTTATTAACAAAATTGTACTGCTTTTGTCGAATGCATTTTTATAAATTGCATTTTTCTAAACGCATTTTATAAATCGCATTTACTAAATGCATTTTATAAACGTATCTAAACGAATTGTGTATACATTCTACCAATTTATTAATTCATTGTGCGAATTTACAAAGTGCATTCTACAAGCATGATTTACAAATTACATTAACAAATACAATTTATAAATTATAAATAAATTTAATAATTACAACTTTAATTAATTTTAAAGTCCTAAATATTAGGATAATAATTAATTAATAAAAATAAATGATAAATGGTTCATATTAAAAAATATTTTAATAAAGAATATCAAGTTCAATCAATATTTCTAAATGACGTTTATTGTTTTAATATAATATAGATTGATAGGTTATGTTATTTTTTGATTTTATACTAGAGAACTTAGCCGTCAACATGATTTAATAACTTTATTAAATTCTAATATTTTTTATAAATCGAAACAAAATAATTTATTTATTTATATTCAAATATTACAAACTTTGAGCTTAATGAATCACATTTTTTTTATTGTCATAACTTTTTTATACAAACAAATTTCTTTTTTATTCTGACCAAATAAATTAATTTTGTCTAAATATCAAATATTAATTATTGAATATTAATTTCATAATTTTTAATTTAAAATTATAATTATACTGAGTATATTATTTTATTTGTGTATATTCAATCTTGTACATAAATTTGGTAGTTTAATTTTCTAAAATAAATATGAAATGAAAAGTAAAAACTTAAATAACCATTGTTGAATTACATTCTAGTCATGTAATTTTCTAATTTTTTTTTCTTATAGTTTTTTTAATCTTCCGTTGGCATTTTTAATTCTCTAACTTCCATACTTTTTTTTCGTTTTTTTCCTTCTTTATTCTTATCTTGTACTTTTTATGTAATTTTTTTCTCTCCCTTTCCTTTTTATATTTCTTTGATGAAGGAATTAAATGTTATTTTTGAATTGCGAAAATGAGGGGAAATTATAAAATAAAATTAAAAATGAGTTTAGAAAGTGTTCCTTAATTTCATTATAAATCAATTAAAAGTCTCAGATATCACACAATGATGAGGAATTTTTAATAAAGTTCACGCGTATAAATAACTTTTAAATCAGTTTTCTATTTTACCAACAAAAAAAAAATGCTCGTGACATTAACTTGAGAGATCCGAAGAATGATGGCTTCCTTCGATCAAATATCAACTTTATTAGTTTAAAAGTTGTTAGTTTACCATTCCATGAGGCATAACTAGATACGTTTCAATAAATTAGCAAATCGAACTCGTTAAACACAAAACATAAGTTAGACTATAATATACCTCCTCTCTAAATAAATGTTACATGCGCTAACAAATTATGATCAACTAATTATACGTGATTCTACTTCTAAATTCATAATTTTTCATTGTCTTTATTAATATTAATTTTATAGTTATGGATAAACATTATAATCCTATTATAATCAGATAAATATAATAAAAAAACTTATTAGAAAAATAGGTAAATAAAGTCAAAAAAATCATAAAAAAGATAAATAGAAATGAAGGTTATAGAAGATGCCACATCGCAGACGTTTCATATATATATATATATATTAAAGACGTATTAATTGGTGAATAAATTTCGCATTCTAAGCTTATATTTAGATTTTAATTGCTTCTTTAATATTTTGCCTATCATATCAATTTATCCTTTAGGTGGTGTCTGTGTGATTCCAGTTTTTTGATAACTTGGCTTAACTATATACTTAAAATTCCGAATCCGCCTCTAATTTGATGATCTAGTTTCATATCACGCAACTTATGTACGATCATATATCTATTTTTTTTAATGCTAATTGGGTCCCCGTAAAACCTATACATAATTTAGAAGCGCTTCCGTAATGAGCCTTACCCGTGTGAATTCGAATTAGTCGACTCCAATGCTAATATCAAACATTAAATAAGAAATCATTTTATGAAAAATATTTTCCTCGCCCCCAATCAAACCCTATCTTTCCTTCTCTCTTTTTTTTTTTTTGGCACAAAATTTGGCAAGACTACACCTAGAAATAGTGGATATTAATTAAGCCGCAAATATCATACATGGCGATAGGTACTCTTTTCATCTCATATTAATCGGGTCACATTTTTTTTTCGTCCTTAAAATGTTATATATAAAAATACGTTTCTTATTTTAATTTTTATCTCTTTAATAAATTACATTTTATTTAATAATAAGATTTATGCTAATTTTTTATTTAAAGAACATTTAATATTAGAGGTAAAATGAGATAATAATTAATAATGCCATTTTAATGAGATAATTATGTTTAATAACTGTAATAATTAATATGAGATATTGAGTTGGGCACAATTAACAAATTAGGATCCATGATTATTGAAAGCTGATTAGATGCCCATTCTTATTTTGTTTTTTTCTTCCTCTTTTTATTTTTATAGTGCTTGTGCTCCACCTTAGTTTTATTTGTTAATGGACATTGCATCTTGGATGGCAAAGAGACGAGGCTCAATTTAAAATTTAATATGTAAAATTTAAAATTATTATATTTTAAATTGATAATATATTTATATTTTATTAATTTTAAAAATTTAAATTATTTAATTTATTAAAATTCATAATCGACATTCTAATTTTTCCCTTTCCTTATGAGGTTTTTTTTCAATTACTTTTTATAATTTTAACTCAGCAAGAAAACTAATTATTTATTGTGCAAGGATCACAACCACAAGATGTGGGGATTCTATTAATTTTCTAAAAGACACATAAAAACAAAAGAGTATATTCGAGAAATTTAACTTATATGCAGGAATATTATATTAAATTTACATGTATGTATCTTATTTACTATTAAGTTATTAGTTTAACTTATTATATATAGTACATATATAGTGATGTTATTATTATCATTATTATTTTAATAGTATAATATATTGTTATTAATATTAAATTAAGCTGGCAATAAAGATGTATCACCTACTCACCATATAATGAACCAAGTATATATTATTTTTATTTATATATCTTCTTTTTTAACCAAGAAATATGCGATGTGTCCTCATAATGAACCAAGCATTATTACTCCTTTTCTAGCAAAAAAACAAACAAAACTGTGATGTGTCATCATCATAAGTAAGTTGATTTATCGAAAATTTTAATAGCTTAATTGATTTAATTAGATATTTAAATTTTTATTTTATTAATAAAAATTTAATTTTTTATTTTATATTAAAATAAATTAAATTAAAAAGAAAAAGACAGATCCATCGATATTTAAACTTAGGAAATGAGGAGTAAGCAAACAATTTCACGATGTTAACTTTCTTAAAAGCGCTTAAGTTATATATCATCGGCCTACGAAATTTCATATCATCAAGTTATTTTTATATATCACGATAAATAATTTAACTTATTTTTATGGTTATAAATTTTAAGAGGCACACATGCAGATAGAGGAGAATGTAGCTTGACGTTGTCATGTTCGTCTAAATTCAATATTATCGATATAAATTTATGCGTAAATTAAAATTTATTAATAGTATAATAAATAGTCGACATGAATACTTTAAGAATATAATGAGATAAACACTAAAAATCTTAAGGTTGAACCATACAACTTAAATCTTGAATTCACCTTCACAACTAATTTACAGATATTCTTTGAAAAACCTAATAATAAAAAAATTTCTTATAATCATTTAATTATCGTCTAATTATAGACCAAAAACATGTTAAACATGTTAAACTCTCTTCTCAAAGTTTTGGTGTCTTCCACTCACTCCTTTACGTAACCTTCCGATAGCTGACCATGGAAGCAACTATTTTTACAAAAAAATTCAATATCATTTAAGATAAATACAGTGTATAATATTAAAAGTTTTTTTTTTTTTATAAAAAACGACCACCTGTAATTTGGCTACGCCAAGAACCAGCCCACCGTGGAGGCTGGTCTGAGCAAGCTTGGCTCTAACTCGAGCCAGCCTTTAATCGACCGCATTGTGTGTAGTAAGTCGGAAAATTTGCATATTATAATCGATCAATCTTTAAAAAAATGTTAGTCACTTAAAACAATTAAAATTCTGAGATTCAAAAATTACTAATCTGACTAATTCAGAATGTATCACATATGACCAATTTAAGGAGAAATTAAGTATTTCTACGAATAATGTTATTTCTTTTTTAAAGACTTGAATTTGAAATCTTCAAATATTTTAGGACGGAGAAATCTCAGTGCACATGTCTCTCAAGGAGAGGACAATCTCTATATTCCACTATATATTATTTGTACTATTTTTATGTAATTGGTTTAATAATTGATCCAAGAAAACCTATATTAGATTCTTTTGATAAGTGAAATCATTGCACACTTTGGTGGTGTTATCCTCAGTGTCTAATGTTGAATTGTTATTATAATTGAAATAGAGTACCATAAACTGGATCAATCATGGATTCCTTCATATATTCCACTAATTACATCATTTATCCTTGTAAACAAAAAAAAAAACTTTATCAGATACAGATTTATATGGGCTGAATATAAACACCCCAAAGAAATGGGAAGTCAAAAGGACATGAAATTAAACACAAATAAATTTTAGCGACCAAAGGCAAATAAATAAATAAAGGCCCTATGGGGGTCTAATGCAAGACAATGTGTCAAAAATTATTATTTTAAACTTAGATTTTTTACGTAGTATAATCGCCCACAAAAATATTACAATACCCACTTAATGTATGATATATTATATGGGTATAGCACTGTATATATTAGTCAGGGACTATTGATAGAGGCGGATCTAGAGAGAGAAAATAAAAGCCTTCGTGGTGGTTAGAGATTTGAATTCTCGACCAAGAGTGACAACAAAACTTTAAAATCTTCATTTCTATCATTAAACCAACAACATATTCTTTTTAATGGGTTCCCAATTTATATTTTCTTTTATTATATATTTACTAGAATTTTTAATACAATACGTGATTCACGCAGTTAGCGGATTCCCGGGAACTCGGTAATACACTACATCCACCCCTGACTATTGTATTTTTAGCCGAGCAACTAACCGTATAACTTCCTTTTTTGGAATATTTTTTTTAAGCCGAAGGGGCCATAATGTTTCGCCTCTCGGGTGCGGAGAAAGTTCGCATACATTACTAATTCTTTTCTATACCCCACTGTTGGACATAAATTGATATAATATTATCATGGTTTAATTATTGAAACTTCTAAATGATCGAGCCCATAACGTGAGCTTAAATTCAACCAAATTCATGGTGTTTCTTGTAGAAAATACATTCTAACGAATTGAACTAAGAAATATTTTTTTTTAATCAATAGATATGATATAGAAGAGAAAGGACTATTTGTCCCCCTGATATGCGCATCTTGCGTGCATAGAGTCTCATAAAATGAATATTCATATATTTATTGTCCAAAGAAGAAGAATGATAGGATTTTCAAAACATATAATTGGGAAAAATACATATATGTTGCCCTTTAAAATTATTGGAAAAATCATTTACACACCTTTATTTACTTACTAACTTACTTTGTACATTCACTAATTATTATTAACATGCTCTAAGTTGGATGATGTTAGTACAATCACCTACCAATGGAGAGATCAAGCAATCAATCGAGATACAAAATCAAATTCATGATGTAATTATGAAATTTTCAAATTCAAAACTTACTAATTATTAAAAATTAAAAAATTAAAAAAGGAAATAATGATGTGATTATTTAAAAGTTGAAAATTTTAAAAAGTTGAAAATTTTTAAAATTATAATTTTAATTAAATTACATGTTTTTTTTGTTTTTTTAATTATAATTTTGTTAGAAAGCTTTAATAAAGCAAAAGATAGTCAAAAGCAAAATGTAACACAACTATGATCTCATGCATTCATGCACCAAGACAAGTGATTGGAAGCTGAGATAATAGCCAGTGATTAAGGCGGGAGATCACGTGATTGATTCGTATATCAATTTCTTCTCGACGAGCTCTGGTCACATGCTTAACTACCGCGATTCATATTTTCTATGTGATTTGTGTTATATTGCACCAAAATTACATAGTAATTTGTGGATTCACGAAGAATTTCCAAAAAGAAAAAGAAATGACATGCCATGATACCTTTGTTGTAAATTAAATGTCACATTCACAATATATTTTAATTAATACTCCTCAGCATGCACTATTACCTATATCATTCATTGCGTAGCTTAAACATTAATTCTAGAAGATTTAACGAATCAGAACTGCATTCCATTAATTATATCATGAATTATATGAATCATATTCCACTTGCATATATTGTATATCAGGTAGCTATTAGTGATGGTATATTCCCCTCCCCTTTTTTTCGTTATTTTTCTCTCATCTTATTTTTACTTATTATTTAACAATTTTATTTTATTATTTACTTTTTTTTAATAATAACTTTAAAGTTTAATTATATTCTTTTTCTTAATAAATATATCCTTCAAATTTTGATGCTACGACATTACGCCAGACGGCTTAAAATTGATATAATTTTTCAAATCATTATATTCATCAAATTAATATAATATAATATAATATATTAATAAAATTTAATATAATATGAAACAACCATAAACATAGTGTTACTGTGTTAGTATCTTACTTTGTCTAGAGGTACTATCATTTTCATCCTATGTCATCAAAACAATTATTGGCTAATTAAGCCACACAAGTTAATTAACACATTATTATTTGTGAGATATAATTCTATTTTATCAATAACTAAATATACCAAAGATATTAATCTACAAGTCTCGTCCTATTATTGGGTAAGTGATCGATAGTTAAAATTAAATACGAACTTATCGCTAATAGCTCATAACTAACATATTTTTTTAAATAATTATCCTCCCCCGTCTCAAAATACTTGTCGTCCTTAATTAGTAAAATTTATTTGTTTTACTAATTAATTATTTGTTATTTCTCCATCTTACTCTTAGTACTAATTATTTATGAAAATTGCCAAACAACTCAATTATGACATATAAATAGAGTAAAATATTCAATGAAGAATTTTAAGACATAAAATAAGAGTAAATAGTCAAACACCTCTCTCTAACTAATCTTTTTTAAGGAGCGTGTAAACGAAAAACACGATCGATATTTTAAGACGGAATGAATAATAATGTTAATTAAACACCATTAATGTGTGATTAGCTAGTGGCACACTAACTAAAGTACTTTTCACATCAGCAAATTCCATAATCTTAAAAATCACAAACTGTTTTACTTATTTATGGTAACCATAATAATAGTACTACTATTAAAAGTCCGACGAATGCCCACCGCAGTTCCGACCGATCACCGGCGGCGTCGATATGCCGCATATTTTTTCAGTGACGATAGCACTGGTGGGGTCCATATTAAAGGAGGGGACCCCCCCACCAAATCCCATTTGATTAATGTTGCATCAGCATAGCACTGAAGCAATTACCTTTAAATTTAAATTTGGTAGCTCTGAAATCACTTTACCACTTGTAGGGATATATGGAGGAAAAAACAAGAATTTCTTTAGCAAAATTCCCCTAGTGGGACTTCCCCTACAGGATTTATCTGTTCCATCAAATGTACCTCAAAAGAATTTTCCTATTATAAGTGTAATTTAATCGGTTATAGCAAATTATGTTAAAAATTTTATTTTACTTTATTTTTATAGTCACCTAAGGCGTTACATTATACACATATAAGATCACAAATTCAAAAAAAAAAAAGAAGAAGAAGAAAATCTTTGTTATTTATTTGCTTTGAAAATTAAGCATACGATATGTACTATCTGTTTTGCGTAATAAATCTCACTGATTTATCACTTAGGTTACGTTATCATCAAACTCAAAAGCACGCGTATCATGTGAACTTGTGTCATGTCTTATAAAGTTCTTCATATTCCTATCTATCGTCTAAAGTATCATATCCACACCTTCTTGATCATACACTTGATATCCTATAAACCTATCAACCCTTCTCTATAACCGCTCTACGTCATGGGTGCTAGAATAAAATGGAATGAAGGGAGTGAGTTTCTTATACCTATAGTGTTAGATTTATGGAGGAAGCATAAAAGAACTTACTCATATTCGATGTTTACAAAAAAAAATAAAAATCAATATACATGCATGACACCTAAGAGAGAGAGCGCGCAAATTACACTCCCACGTGAGAGTAAGATTCTAACACGCGTAAAACTCATAATTTATTTATTTATTTTATTTAAATCTTAATCGACTATATGGATAGCAGAAGTGTCCTTCTATAAATACATTGGTCCCTCACTACATTTCCTTAAGGAAAAACACAAGTGTTGATCTCCTCTTGTTAATTATTCTCCAAATTAAACAAATATAAAAGAAAAAAGAGATCTAGATGGAAAATAAGAAAGGAGGATGTTTAAGGAGTTTGTTCCAAAGGGCAAAGCCTTACATAGCAATGATATCTTTGCAATTTGGTTATGCTGGAATGAATGTTATAACCAAAGTTTCCCTTAATGGAGGAATGAGTCATTATGTTTTGGTTGTTTATAGACATGCCTTTGCTACTCTTGCTATTGCTCCTTTTGCTCTTCTTCTTGAAAGGTATTCATTCATTCATTCATTTTCCACACACACAACTTATGTTCTCATTCTTGATTTATCCAAATTATTATTGAAAATATTGCTAATAATTGTCTTTGTTTGTTACAGAAAACTCAGACCTAAGATGACTTTCATGATGTTCCTTCAAATATTTGTATTGGGTCTTCTGGGGTGAGTGTCTTTCTTACTTACTATCAGAAAATCGTTAATTTCTTGATGGACGTCTCATTAGAATTTGGCAAGGGTTTCGGATGAAATAGTTACCGACAAGCCATATTCTGACGGATTTAAGTTGGAAGTTACCATAAAAAATTAACGATTTTCTGATAGTATGATCTATCCTTCTATTTATAAAACTCATATATGAGATTATTTTGCATGAGTTTAAGTTTTATACACAGACGAAATAAATAATATATTTATTACAATCACATAACTTAAAATGTTATTATAGGTAAATCTCGATCAATGATAAAGCATGAATGATTGTAACCTGATTTTTAAAAAAAAAAAAAAAAAAAAACTAAACTTGTATCATAAGGTAATCTATACTGAAAAGTGTANATATAACTTAGTTTTTCTTTTACATATATAAAAGATTGTAAATCTATATATAAATTTGATTCCAACAGGCCAGTGATTGATCAAAACTTCTACTATGCTGGACTTAAGTTTACATCTCCAACATTCTCATGTGCCATGAGCAACATGCTTCCTGCAATGACATTTGTCATGGCTGTCCTCTGCAGGTACATATACATATTCCAAAATTATTATTATTCTTTTTGTGTTCTTTTCAAAAGTTTGGGACTAATAATGAATAAAAAAATTTAAATGTAGGATGGAGAAGGTGCATATAAAAAAGTTGAGATGCCAAGCAAAAGTGTTAGGTACAATTGTGACAGTGGCTGGAGCCATGTTAATGACATTGTACAAAGGACATGTTATTAATTTGGTATGGTCAAATAATATTCACACAAATACTTCTTCTAATGTTCCTCAACCCAATGAAGAAGCAACTGATAAAGATTGGCTTAAAGGTTCCATACTTCTTATTGGTGCCACTTTTGCCTGGGCTTCTTTCTTCATACTTCAGGTAAAAACTTCATCTCTCCCCTTTATTTTTTGAGACGAGTTTAAGTTATATGCACTGACGTATAAAATATATTTGTTGATAGGCTATTACAATGAGGAAGTACACTGCTCCTCTCTCTCTAACTACACTTGTTTGCTTCATGGGAACTTTACAATCAATTGCTGTCACTTTAGTGATGGAGCACAAAACCTCTGCTTGGGCTATTGGTTTTGACATGAACCTTCTTGCTGCTGTCTATGCTGTATGTTTCTTTCTTTATTCCTCATCCCCTCCCCCCCGCTCAGTGGCAGAGTCATAAATTCTAGTACGGGGATTTACGCAAGAATGTAACACTTGAAATTTGAACCGGTAACTTTATTTGTATAGTATAATTATCCGACAAAGGGGATCAATAGCTCGACCTCTTTCTCCTTCTAAAATCTAACCACTATTCATCAATGATGAAATATAATTATGGATAGAGGTGGGGCTACAATTCCATCTACTAGTTCAATAAAACTTAGTAACTTTGGACTAGATGTTATATTTGTGTTTAAAAATTTATTTAATTTAAATAAATAATTTATTCAGAGCCTAGTAAACTCAAAATTCTAGCTCTGCTCCTACTTATGAATATTGTTTTTATAAAATTTCAGGGTATTGTATCATCAAGCCTTGCATACTATGTTCAAGGTCTTGTAATGGAGAAAAGAGGACCTGTTTTTGTGACTGCTTTTAGTCCCTTGATGATGATCATTGTTGCCATCATGGGCTCTTTCATTCTTGCTGAGAAAATCTATCTTGGAGGGTAAATTTGCACTTTTTTTAAATATCATTTTAGTCCATTCAAACAAAATGACACCTTTCTGTATAATTTTTCCTCGTTTAACGATGACATTTTCTTATAACCATATAAATATCATTACATGTGTCACGAAATCTTTCTTTCTTTCTTAAATTTCGTTAAACTGATCTTTTCTTTTTGCATTTTTATTTTTATTTTTGGATTTTCAGTGTGCTTGGAGCAGTGCTAATTGTAGCAGGACTATACTCAGTTTTATGGGGGAAATACAAGGAATACCAAGAGAAGGAAATTGAGGGTACAATTAATCCTGAACCAGTGAAGGGAATTATTACAGAGAATAACCAAATAAATGACATAGAAATGCAAACAAG
>JACEIK010016654.1:0-15040 GCA_018107945.1 Datura stramonium
ATAATGAACTAGAAGCCCCACAACCTATCATATTAAATATCTTAGAGTCTAGTTTTCATAACATCAAATGGCTAATCAATCGTAGTTCGAAATAAAACGTTACAGGCATTTTACGGTAGCACTATCGGGAAGTAACATGGCCACCGCCTTAAAAACGGCTACCGCCCAAACACCTTTATATTTTAAGTTTTTTGTTATGAAATCATTTTCAAATTTTTCAGGTTTGCGGTGCTTGCTTACCCTCTGAAATCCTCTCTCTTTTCAAGTAGCAAAGCCTTAGAAACCAAGAGCAAATCCCTCAATAAAACACCATCAAAACTCAATCAAAAGTTGATGGAACTGAAGGCAACGTTGTGGTGAAGTTGTTGCAGCCTTGTAGCTTCGTTTTGGCAGTGTTGTTTCTGTGTGTTTCGGACTATTTTGAGCTAACTATATACATCATCGTAGTAGGAATTGTTCATAAGAAATAGTAAGTCACTTCCCTCTTTTGAAATCTCTAATAAGTGTATGAATTTTTGAAGGAAAACTAGAAGAAAGTTATGGTTTTGTATGTTGGACTTGTTGTAGTTGTTGTGCTGTTATGTTGTTGCGTTTTGGGCAGAAAGATTTCTGCGTTATTGGGAAGTGATTTGGAGGAAAATACTCCTATTATATCCAAGAATAGTCTCATGCCAAGGGTAAGTGTTTCTAATTGCTTAACTTTCCTAAAAATCCTAGCTAAAGCTAGAAGTTGGAGGTTATGTTGGGCTGCCGTTGTTGGCATGTTGTTGTTGAAGTTCTTCGTTTTTTGAAGGTTGGAATATTGTGTTTTTATGAGAATATACTCTATATTTGTGGGAGTTTTATGAGAAAAGTGAGGTAAGTTCCTACCACTATTTCCAATGTTTTAGAAACAAGTTGAATTAAGAAATGCTAAGTGTTGCCTCCTATTTGTTTGTGTTGTGACCGCCATTTATGTAACATTTTGGCTGGATAAATTGATTGAAACAGCCTTGTCATTTGGTGATAAACTCAAGTAATTTAAGGCTAAAGTTTTGGTTGTTGGAAGAAAGAAACGACATAAGGAAGCTCATCGGGAAAAAGGTATGTAAGGTGCTCTTTGTCTCTTGATTTTCTAGCCCGACCATGCCGAGGATTAATCTTGTCCCCTGTACTTGAGCTTCCGTAGTAGCATATTATAGTTCTTCCTGAAGTTATTAGAATTTAAGTTGTGTATTTACTAAAGAGTTGGAACACATAAATGTAAAGTGAGAGGGCAACACATTATGGTCATAGTTGTAAATTGAGTCCTAAGTCCCCTGCATGGGCACCTGAGCTGGTCCCTAAATTATGTTATGTGTTTGTGTTGTCAAAGTTGTTTCACACTATGGTCGATAAGGAAATTGGCAAACATGGCAAGACGACGGCGCGCGGGCAAACCTAATAGTTGAAATCCGCTTAACTCAATAAGGTTAACGAGGGTAAGAAAATGAAATTTCCCTACAAAAGTTACCTACCCTCTTATATTCATGTTTTAAGGTGCCTAGGGCCATGATAAGCTCGATCACGCCCCTTAAGCTAAGAGACTAATTTATGCGTTTCTTAATTAACCCATACGTTAAACTTGGAAAATAGAACCGGAATGGGTAAACTATTGATATTTCTATGGGACCATCTTTATTAAGTGTGTTATGCATAATATCTTGATGTTAACATGTTAGAAGAAAATCTTAATATATATAGGTTTATGCTTACATTCAAATTATTACCGCTAAAGCTGCAATGATTACCTTTAGAAAGTCGCTATATGTTTATTAGAGCTCTTGAGTTATCTAGACCTCCTAAGAATTGAAGGTTTAAGTAAACACGTCGCATGTTCTTTAAAAGTTGTAGATGTGTAAGGAAATTAACCTTAGTGTAAAAGTTGAGGTGCTAGTAGCAAAGGAGAGATAAGAGTAAATGTTCGACCTCTTAAGGTAATATGTGAGGTATATGCTTTCAGTCTGGTAGTTGATTTCAAGAACCTTTGAGTGACGTTAAAAAAATGAGCAAGACGAGTTTAAGAGACAAGGTTGGCAATTAGGTAAGAACGTATGCGCATAAAAATTGCCGGAATAGTGAACACGGTAGAGTAAATAATTAGGTAGGTAAATGATGAACTTATTTGGAAAAGAATTTAAGACACAGGAAAAAGTTGAGCTAAAGGTTGTTAAATTATATGATAAGTGTTACGATTTTTAATGAATTAGGAAAATAGCGCTAGCAAGATTTAATTCCCTGTTCTCTTAAGACGTTTAGCAAAAGAGAGTTATAAATAAAGTTGTTTATGTTCCGCTGTGTTAAGCTAATCAAAGACCAAAAGAAAGTGTTAACTTATTAAGAAATTATTTGAATCAGAAGTTAAAGAGTTCTACATTGTACTTTTAAACAATTATCTTATGATTATTTGTTCTAAGAGTCTGATTAACTTATACAAATTTTAAAGGATTTTATTTGTCTTGTAAGTTGTTTAAACCGCTATAATGCTACTGTTTTCTTGCCTCCTCAAATCTTGCAGTTTCATGAGCCTTTCGTATATTGTCTAAAGCATGCAAATAAGTCTTATTTATCTTAAGGTAGCCCCTAGATAGTTTCCCAGCATTTTACGTTAAAGAGCTCCAAGTTATGTTTTCCTATTCATAAGTTACCTCAAGATGTGATATGATGTGGAACGAATGAGGTATGCTCACAATTCTTGATATGAAAATATGAAAGTCAAACGAGTAAAAGCACAAATGAATGCTAAGTTTGTTAATAGAAATGTTGTTGTTATTCCCTTCCCTCTCGTGTTAGTATTGCTGGGAGATATTTAAAATCATGAACGTGTTTCTACACTATCTTTTATGATATTGCGCTCTAGGAACTTCCCTAGAATTCATTCACATCATATGTATGTATTTAAATGTTAAATGAAAGATCTATATGTTTATGGGAATAATTATAGTAGTTGGGGTCGTAAAGATGTTAGTGATCTTGGGCATATTTATATGCCCAAGTGATACTCAAATGCGCCATTTCGTCTTGTTTAATCATCGATGTTTGTACATTCTCATGTAAATTGTAGTTAAAATGTGAATTTATACTAACCAACATGATTAGCATTGTTTTGCAGGAAAATATAATTTTATGAAGCTAAGATGCATGTTGGGAGAAATCGGGAATGGACCAGTTTCTAGCAAGGAAATGGCCAAGGAAAGCATGGATTAGAAAGGGGTCTCGCGATGAGCTGTGGTCACTGCTATCAAGGGATGCATTCCCGCCCGATGATAAAAATTGGCAAATTGCAGAGGAGGTCCGCATTGCCCGTGGCACGTTGGACCTAATTACCGAACATGGAATTCCAGCTGAAGGTGTACCTGGAGCCATGGCACGCTGGCTGCTAATCGTTGCACCGCCGTGGGAACGTTGGGCTTTGGGCCACCGGAAGGCCGGACCTGCATGAGGGTGCGCTGCCTGTGCTGTGTCACGGAGGAAGTGTCTATGATGCACCCGTGACACGTTGTTTGTTATTCCGGAAAAATTCCACCGCATAAATAGAACACTTAGGTTCATTTTTAATTATTCGACTTGGTGGAGCAAGAACGTGGGTCACAAAAGTGCTTGAGGGGACGAAAACTTAGGGTTTTCACTATCTCTTTCTCCTTTCTTTCAATTGTTTAGGGAGGATTTACACTATTTGATGATGTTTAATCCACAAATGAGTGGCTAAATCTAATTTCTTGGCCGAGGTTAAGAACATTTGTATTGAAATGTGTAATTATCGATCATTTGGTTTTCCATCTTTCTTCCATGGTTGTTCTATTAATTTGTTCTTACTGCATTAATGTTTGGCCAATGTTATTGTATATCTAAAAAGTCCGGTTTCACTCGAGAGAGCAAGAAATTGGAAAGTTGTGAATTGATAGATATGATCTTTTCTTAGTTTGGGAAAATTGAGAATTGATTTACCTTCTGGATAGAAATATACCTGAAAGTCGTATTAGTCAATTACGGAATCGGTTTTGTATGGCTTGAACATGAATTTCTTTTTATCACAGAAATGTAGGTGGAAGGTTCATGATTCTGAAGTTGGGTTAAATACGAGTTTTAATCCATAGGTACAATTTTGACTAGCAACCGGAGGAAAGATAGATCAAATTGTATCCATAATTTATTTCTCTACATGTTCGTTTTAGCTTCTGTGCATGCTCACACTCAGTTCTGACTCAAATTGTATATTCGTTAGACTTAGAATAAATTAGGATACTAAATATAAAAATCTCTTTCACATTGTTGTCTGTATTTTTAAAGTTAGAGTTTATTAACACTTGATTAAATTGATACTGTAGTCCTTGTTCTTGTTCGACCACGTGCACTTGCGTGTAGTCATCCAGACCGACGAATAAGTTTTTGGCGCCGTTGCCGGGACCGGCAATTGCAAAATTTTCTTAAGTGTTAGTTTGCTATTTCTATATTAGTGCCTACAACTCTTGGTCTTAGCCCGTATTTCGCGTGACATAAATTCTCGTTGAACACTGGCAAGAGACAAGAAGTTGGGTGGACTCATACTTACGAAAGACAATTCCATCGTCAAGGGAGAGAAGCTCTAGAGAGAAAGCTGCAGCTGCTCGACAAACAATCCCGTAGCAACCATGTATCCACATTCACTTGTGCGGGTTGTTAGTGCCCGAGGATATGGCAATAGGCCGGTTCGTGAAGTGGCGATACCACATGCTAACAATGTCACATCTAGCATTCGCAAACCTGAAATAGGAGGGAGGTTTGAGCTTAAACAGAACATGGTGCAATTGCTGCACACCAAATGCGCCTACGGTGTCTCTCACGAGGATCCACAACAACACCTCCAAAATTTTTGAGATAAGTGATACTTACATCCCCGTTGAGTGTCATCAGATTATGTCAGCTTACATTGTTCCCATTTTCACTTTTGGGGGAAGCTAAAAGGTGGGTTGAAAGCTGAGCCACCTAATTCCATCACCACGTGGGATGATCTTGCAAAGAAATTTTTGATACGGTTCTTTCCATCCGGTAAAACAGCAAGACTTAGAAGTCAAATTCTAAGTTTTAAAACAAAGAGAGGGGGAGAACCTGTATCAAGTTTGGGAGAGATTCAAATCAATGTTGCGGGATTGTCCTCATCACCACCAATCCAATGATGTGCTAGTGCATACTTTCATAGAGGGTTTGGAACCCCACACAAAAATTTTGTCGACTCAACAAATGGGAAAAGCATTAGGAAAAGACTTATGAGGAGCTGTATACTTTGTTGAATCGTATTTCGCAGGAAAACTGGAGTGGAATGCGGACTCTTCAAGAGGAGGAACAAGGAAAGCACCTAGAGTCTTAGAAGTGGATGGTTTTGATACATTCATTTACGATAGTTGGCGCGTGTAACCGCCAACACCCACTTCAAAAGAATATGAGCTTGAATCAGCCCCAAGCCCCAGTGAATGTAGTGCAGCAGATTTGGTGTGAAGTGTGCGGGAGTAATGAACACTCAGCTGAGTGTTGTGGAGCAAATCCTAATTCGGTGAACTTTGTTGGTAATGTACAGAGGAATAATTACCGTCGATGGC
This sequence comes from Datura stramonium, assembly GCA_018107945.1. NCBI lineage: Eukaryota > Viridiplantae > Streptophyta > Magnoliopsida > Solanales > Solanaceae > Datura > Datura stramonium. The sequence continues at coordinate 5,595 of JACEIK010016654.1, forward strand.
AACGTAAATGCTTACAATTTAACTGGAGGAATCACCCGAATTTCTCTTGGGGTAGCAACAACCATCAAGGGCAGAGTTCGAGTCAGGGACGCAAAGAAATCATGAGGGCAGCAGAACTATCAGTCACAGTACCGAAACAACAATGCACTCCTCCACCACCATCACCCAAGATTGAGGAGATGTTCAAAACTATGATAGCTAACCAAGTTCAATTGCAGGGCCGACTATGTGAAATTGGCAGCCGATGTAAAGAACAATCAGTTAGCTACAAAGTCGCTGGAGTACCAGTTTGGGCAATTTGCTGAAGCTCAAAACACCAGGCCTAGAGGAGGACTTCCGAGTGACACTGATCCCAACCCCAAGCAAGAATGCAAAGTGGACCACAAGGAGTGGTTTACACTTAAAGAGGTGGAACCAGAAAGACTACCTTAACAGTCGGGAGCAGCAGAAAATGAGAGTGAGCACAGTAATGAGAGGGGGAAGAAGAAGGATGCTGAACCAGAAAGACCACCACCCCCGTTCCCTCAAAGATTAAAGAAACACAAGGAGGAAGGCATTTCAAAAAGTTCATGGAGGTGCTTAAACAGGTACATATCAATCTCACTTTATTGATGTTTTCAGGAGTGCCGAAGTATGCGAAGTATATCAAGGACATCGTGGCGAACAAAAAGCAGGTTGACTGAGGCGCTACGGTGGCTCTTATGGAGGAATGCATTCCCGATACAAAACAAAGTTGCCCAAAAAGCTCAAGGACCTTGGGAGCTTTACACCCAAATTACAATTGGGTAGAGTATCCGAGCTCGCGGATTATGTGATTTGGGAGCGAGCATTAACTTGATGCTGACATCGGTATTCAAGAAGTTAGCTAGGGAGTCCTAGACCAACAAATGCTGATCTTGCAACTAGCTGGACGCTCCTTGGCAAGACCCGATGGCATTGTGGACGTGTCATGCAAGTGGGCCCCTTATCTTCCCGGTAGACTTCGTTGTGTTGATTTTGAGTTAGATGCGGAAGTCCCATTTATTTTGGGACTTCCTTTCTTATGACCGAGAAAGCGCGCTACTGATGTAGTCACAGGCGCCTAACCATGCGAGCGCACGACAAAGTGGAGGTATTTGATGTGTACAAGGCCACCAAACTTCCGGCCGTGTACGTAGAACTCTCGGTGATCTACGTGCTTGACCAAGCTGATATCACCAAAGTTGTTGAGTCAGGAGTCATTGGGGAAACCACTGAAGGATCCCCCAAACCGGAGTTGTGGCAGTGCGTATCGAGATGCCACAAATGCAGCTTGATGGGCATCGGTGTGGGCATGACATGGGTGAGGGCATTGTTGAGAGAAAACGTCCGTCACCCTAGGTGTTGAAATGAGCCGTAAATGACGCTGAGCCGTGGACGGTAAACCAGCGCCGCACGGAGGCAACCCGTGAAATTATTGTATTTATATGTACGCTAGTTAAGTAAAAGAAAAGAAAAAAAAGAGAGAAAAATATAAAATGTAAATATAAAAATATTTTGTTGTGTTTAAAACCTTGGGATTCTAACCAATTTCTTGTTGTAAGATAATTTTCAGGTTGGATCGAGGAGGGCAAAATGCAAAGAACGCAAAGGAAAAAATCGAGGTAAGAAAATAAATGGCAAAACAGTGAGCCTATGTGATGGCTCCGTGTCACGTGAGGAGGGCCTCCACGTTACCCTCCGTGACACGCGAGGTGTAAATTTGGAATTTTTCAAATTCCAAAACACCCACGCGAAGGAGCCCAAGTGCCACGGAGGGGGTGCTCCGCTGCCACCCTCCGTGACACGTTGAGTGTTACTTCTCGCGTTGGGTCACACCGGTCGCCGGTGACTCCGCGCAAAAATCTCACCTTAACCCCGATTTTGCCTTCATTTTTTCCCATTTCCTTCTTCTCCGCGACAAACACCCCAAAAATCCTTTCTCCTCAACGTGACACGGACCCAGACACGAATTTTCGTCAAGTTTTCTTTCATTTCATCGGGAATTCAAGGTATGTCTTAACCTAGCTAAATTTTGTCGGAATTTTTCGATTTTTTCAAAGATGTGAGGTGAGTAAACCTTGCCCTAGTAGAAATTGAGCTTAAATTCATTTAAGTTATTGTTGATTGATGTTCGTAAGATCATTGTGATTGTATGAACGCGATATATACATGCTTGCCCGAATTTTTGTGAAATTGTAGCTAGGTTTGAGTTTGAATATGAAGAAGGAAAAATTGAGTGAAATGTAAATTCTTGTTGGGTTGTGCATGTTGGGTGAGGTGAGTTGGTTGTGCTTAATGTTAATATGCTAAAGACACGACGGATTTTGAGGTATTGAAATTGTGATATGCATGAAATTGGTGAATTGTATAGGCTTGTGCTGGATAAATTTTTGCTAAGTGCTATGTGATGAAATGTTATCGATGGTAATATTGTGATTAACTGTACGAAGTCTGAGTAGTACATAGAATTTATACCGTCGACCTTCCGAATGCACGAGGCATATTTGTTTTTTTTCTCTTGTCTTTTTATGTAAAATGGTAAAATGAGGATGATCTTGACGTAATGCTGAAATTAGGCTAAAGACTAAGTGTGGGGTGGCTCAGTTTAACCCAAACTTAGTCGAACCAACTCTAATTTGACTCGGACATTGGGACCGTCTCGCTGATTTGACAGAACAATGGCAAGCGTGCAAGACCAAGGGAAAGTGCGCATCTACATCGGGCGCTGGAAGGAAGAGAATCAGACTGGGAGAAGTAGTCCCAGCAGCACCAGCGGTTCGGCGTGGCCAACGCCGCCAATAATTAACCCGAGCAGGTGACAAAGATGAAGGGAAGAAGTGGTATACAAAGCATAAGGAGAATAAATACTTCCCCGAGGAGTACATTGCAAGGGAGCCTTTGGCATAGGAGTTCCCCGAATTGTCTGGGCCCTGACTTGACACTGTCGGGCTGAGCTTCATCTTTGAAGAGCCCAAGGAGTGCACCGTGACTTAATTCGGGATTTCTATGCAAATTGGAACCCGACACTGCAAAGCCACACCGTCAAAAATAAGGGTTCAAATTGTCACTCTTGAGCCCCATCACCTGAATGCCATCTTGGGGGCGCTGCATGGAACACGTACACCAATGTACTCCGGCAGCTGAATATCACTCCACCATATGTGGATATCAGACGCACCTTGTGTGGAGCCCGTTCGACAACACGTTAGGAGCGTGCATAAGGAGAGGGGCTACCATCGTACATTGCCCTACCACGATGAACAGGGAAGCTAGGATCTGCTTAAAAATTGTTTGTTCCTACTCTGATTCCGGGGGGTACATGAAAGATGTCACCCAGGATCGTATGCTTAGTCTATTCCCTGATGAAAGGGCTGGATCAACGTTGGGGCGTGATCATATCCGCCATGAACAGAGCCCGTTGCATCAAGGGCACAGGTACGGGTTTGGTGGCTTGCTGACCACGTTCCTGAGGGCCTGGATATTGAGGAAGAGGCCCTGGATTACATCCCGCAGATGGATAGGCGTGCCGTGGACGTCACAAAAACCAAGGCACCCGACACCACCACCTGCGCCGCTCTTACACTAGCCGAGTCATGCTCCTGGATGATTAGTACATGGCCCGCATGTTCGGGATGCAGATGTTCAGCTGCACATGGTAGGCGGGGAGGCCGGCAACAGAGCATGAGCTGTGGCAGCTCGACTTAGACTACCCCTTCGGTGAAAACGCGAGGGCTCTATGTCGGGTGGGCCCAGCCTTTGTGGAGCCCTCGTGGGATGACCACTGTCCCCACCGATGAGGAGACACGTCGAGGAGACCCATGTTGAGTCGGATAAGGACGACGGGGGCGATTCAGACATGGGAGATGAGGTATAAGGCAATCTGACGAAGAAGTTGAATTCTTCGATTTCTGATCGTGGAGCTCTCACCCACCCACTCCTTGTGCTATGTTGAATTTATGAACACCGGGATAGTGTTCCGGTTTTAAGTGTGGGGTGGGAGTAGTTAGATGCTGGTTTTTGTCTTGTTTTTGTTGATATTCATGTTCTGTTGTTGTGCTTGAAAAATTTGTGACCCTGTGATTTTTGTGTGTATGTTTTGTATTGTAATTAATGTGAAGTCATTATGGTGTCATTGAATATTGTTAGTCAAGTTGTGTGTAAATTATTTTTTATCAAAATCATCGATATTTTTAAATTTTTCGTTAAATTATTTTTATGATTGGGTTTCTCGGCGTTTGTTTTCGGTTCTTTTTACCGAGAATAGTCTCATTGAACCAAAGTCGTAAATAGTGACCGGTTCCCTATGATGGATGAATGACGATCGTCTTAAGGAAAATGTAGTCGATAGGAGTAGTTTTTGTCTTTTATTTTTGTTTGTTTGTTCCCAAGCGTGTCGCTACTTTATGGTTGCGAAATTCCTGTTGCGTGTTGTACATGATATTTAGAATGCAAAGGTGATTCATACGAAAGCATGCAACTTTGTAAATATGTTGAGATACCTAGGCCATAGAGTTCGATTCGGTGTGATTGAGGCTTAATGTTTGAATTCTTGTAATTAGCTGATTGAAGAGTGTGAATATTTCTTGAGTTGAGCATGTGCAATGAGTGTCTAGTGACGTTTCGATTATTCCATGCCATTGTGAATTGTCTAGAACTTGCTCCTGGGTGTGTGTACGAAACGAAATGAAGGAAGGTAGTGTAGAAAGGAGGTAGGCGTTTCTTTGTTTTAACCGAAAGTTTTTTTCTTGTTCATACCCACTTCGAATGTCAATCCTAGTTAGCCCATTGAGCCTTTAGCCTATATTTCTTTCTTTTCATCGAAAAGGTAAACCGCTTGAACCCCCTTCTTTTCATTATCCGTAAATTTGATCCAAAACACTTAAGGCTCAGGAAAAATAATTTTCCACAGTGTCAAGGAGTGAGAAGTGGAAAAGAAAAGAAAGCAAAGTGATGAAAGTAAAGAAAACATCAAAGGTGCACTTGCCGATTTAAAGAAAATAAAGATGTATAACTAATCTGTTGTTAAGTCGGTGTGCTTTAAAGAAATGGGAACCAAAAAATAAAGAAAGACTTCAAGAATGGAAGGATGAAGGAAGAAACAATGCCCATAATGTTGATGGGATGTATTGAAAAAGGCGAAGGATGCTAGTTGGCTATTATTGGTTAGCCCAGTATTTACTAGTTTCGTAGCTTACATTACAACCCGTTATGTCCTACGTGATCCTACATCACGCGTCCTTATATTAGTAGAGTAATACACTAGAGGCAAGCCTAAGGTTCATGACATGATGCATGTGAATTCTTTTGGGAGAGAGAGCGAAATCGTTTTTATATGTACCCCCGCATCGCGTCCTTATATTAGTAGAGTAATACACTAGAGGCAAGCCTATGGTTCATGACATGATGCATGTGAATTCTTTTTGGAGAGAGAGCGAAATCGTGTTTATATGCCCCTGCATGTAATGTTTAGAGTTCATGTGGATTGAAAAGGGGAAATTCTCTTGTGTTGTGAGGGCACATGCTTGACGAGAGATTTAATTTCGTGTCGGATATCTTGATCAGCTAATTTTCATGAGGTTTGCCGATATCGAGTTGATTTTGAGTCTAGGAGGTATTGATGTGTTAAATGTCATTGTATTGATGAGACTATGCATGTTTTCTTGATGATTTGCTATATTAAATAATCGGTATAACCGTAGCCTGGATTGTCGAGCCAAAGTAGCCATGATTGGGTGTAAATTGCATGAGGTGTAAGATTATTGTTTGAGGACGAACAAGATTTTAAGTGTGGGTAAGATCTTGGGCATATTTATATGCCCAAGTGATACTCAAATGCGTCATTTCGTCTTGTTTAATCATCGATGTTTGCACATTCTCATGTAAATTGTAGTTAAAATGTGAATTTATACTAACCAACATGATTAGCGTTGTTTTGCAGGAAAAATATAATTTCATAAAGCTAAGATGCATGTAGGGAGAAATCGGAAATGGTGGACTCAAAGCGAGCAAGGAAATGGCCAAGGAAAGCATGGATTAGAAAGGGGCTCCGCGATGGAGTCAGTGGTCACGTCATCGCTGGATGCATTCCGCCCTGGGATGATAAAATTGGCAAATCTGCAGGAGGTCCGCGTTGCCTTCGTGGCATGTTGGACCTAATTACCTAGAACATGGAATTCCAGTGAAGGTGCGCGTTGGAGCCAGGCACGTTGGCTGCTAATCAGCGTTGCACGCCGTGGCACGTTGGGCTTAAACACATGGAAGGCCAAATTCCGTTGAGGGTGCATCGCCAGGCCGTGTCACGAGGCAAAGGTTCGCGATGCACTCCGTGACACGTTTCTTGTTATTCCGGGAAAATTCCACCAGTATAAATAGAACACTTAGGTTCATTTCTTAATTATTCCCATCTTGGTGGAGCAAGGACGTGGGTTGGGCAGGCAGCTGAGGGGACGAAAATCTAGGGTTTTCTACTATCTCTTTCTCCTTTCTTTCAATTGTTTGTATGGATTTTACACTCATTTTATGATGTTTAATTCACAAATGAGTGGCTAAATTCACTTCTGCTGAGGTTAAGAACATTTCTATTGAAATGTAATTACTGATCATTTGGTTTTCCATCTTTTCTTCCATGGTTGTTCTATTAATTCTGTTCTTACTGCATTAATGTTTGGCCAATGTTAATGTATATCTAAAAAGTCCAGTTTCACTCGAGAGAGCAAGAAATTGGAAAGTTGTGAATTGATAGGATATGATCTTTACTTAGTTTGGGAAAATTGAGAATTGATTTACCTTCAGGACAGAAATATACCTGAAAGTCGTATTAGTCAATTACGGAACCTGGCTATGGCTAGATCATGAATTTCTTTTTATCACAGAAATGTAGGTGGAAGGTTCATGATTCTTAAGTTGGGTTAAATACGAGAGTTTTAATCTATAGGCACAATTTTGACTAGTGTTGTTGCTTCGTGTTTGGGACTATTTTGAGCTAACTTTATACACCATCTTAGTAGGAAGTGTTCATAAGAAATAGTAAGTCACTTCCCTCTTTTGAAATCTCTAATAAGTGTATGAATATTTGAAGGAAAACTAGAAGAAAGTTAGTGGTTCGTATGTTGACTTGTTGTAGTTGTTGTGCTGTTATGTTGCTGCGTTTTGGGAAGAAAGATTTCAGTGCTATTGGGAAGTGATTTGGAGGAAAAAAAAACCCTATTATATCCAAGAATATTCTCATGCCAAGGGTAAGTGTTTCTAATTACTTAACTTGTTTAAAATCCTAGCTAAAGCTAGAAATTGAAGGTTATGTTGGGCTGCCTTTTGTTGGTATGTTGTTGTTGAAGTTCTTCCTGTTTTTTTGGAAGGTTGGAATAGATGTGTTTTTATGAGAATATACTCATATTTGTGGAGTTTTCATGACAAAACTGAGGTAATTTCCTACCACTATTTTCCCCAGTTGTAGAAACAAGTTGAAATACGAAATGCTAAGTGTTGCCTTATTTGTTTGTGTTGTGACTGCCTATTTATGTAACATTTTTTCTGGATAAATGGTATTGAAACAGCCTTTTCACTTGGTGATAAACCTAAGCAATTTAAGAGGCTAAAGTTCTGGTTGTTTAAAGAAAGAAACGACATAAGAAAGCTCGGGCTGGGAAAAAAGGTATGTAAGGCGCTTGTCTCATGATTTTCAAGCCCGAATTCATGCTGAGGATTAATATGGTCCCCTGTACTTGAGCTTCTGTAGTAGCATATTATAGTTCTTCCCAGTTGTTAGAATTTAAGTTAAGTATTTTCTAAAGAGTTGGAACACACGAATGTGAAGCGGAGAGGGGAATTGCCTTCTACTATGGTCATAATTGTAAATTGAGTCTAAAGTCCTACCCTGGCGTGGGCACTGTGAGCTTGTCCTTTACATTATGTTATGTTTTTGTGTTGTCAAAGTTGTTTCATATTATGGTCGATAAGGAAATTAGCAAACATGGAAAAACGACTTACGCTGGCAAACCTAATAGGGTTGAAATCAGCTTTTAACTCAATAAGGGTTAACGAGGGTAAGAAAATGAAATTTCCCTACAAAAGTTACCTACCCTCTTAAATGTTTTAAGGTTCCTAGGGCCATGATAAGCTCCTCTTGATCCCTCTCCTTAAGCTAAGAGACTAATTAATGCTGTACTATTTAATTAACCCATACGTTAAACTTGGAAAATAGAACCGAATGGGTAAACTATTGATACTTCTATGGGACCATATTTATTGAAGGTTAAGTGCACAATATAATATGTTAACATGTTATAAGAAAATCATAATATATATTGGTTTATGCTTACATTCAAATTATACTAAAAGCCGCAAGGATTGCCTTTAGAAAGCTCATATGTTTATTAGAGCCTTGAGTTATCTAGACCTCGTGAGAATTGCAGTCTTTAAGTAGACACGTCGCATGTTCTTTTGAAAGTTGTAGATGTATAAGGAAATTAACCTAAGTGTAAAGGTTGAGGCGCTAGTAGCAAAGGAGATATAAGATTAAATGTTAGGACCTTAAGGTAATATGTGAGGTATATGTCGTCTGTAGTTGATTTCAAGAATCTTGAGCAACATTAAAATATGAGCAAGACAAGTTTAAGAGACAAGGGTTGGCAATTAGGTAAGAAGGTAAGTGTACAAGAATTGTTGGAATAGTGAACACGAGTAAATAATTAGTAGGGAATGACTAACTCGTTTAGGAAAATAATTAAGATAAATGGAAAAGTAGGGATAAAGGTTGTTAAATTTGATGATAAGTGTTACGATTGTTAATGAATTAGGAAAATAGCTAGCAAGATTTACCCCTTGCTCTAAAGACGCTAGCAAAAGAGTTATAAATAAAGTTGTTTCTGTCAGCCGTTCAGTTGTGTTAAGCTAATGAAAGGCCAGTAAAGTGTTAACTTCTTAAGAAATGATTAGAATCAAATATTTTGAGATAGTGACTCAAGTTAAAGAGAAGTTCTTCATTGTACTTTTAAAAAATTATCTTCGATTATTATTTCTAAGAGTTGGATTAACTTTTTCAAGTTTTAATGGATTTTATTTTTCTTGGAAGTTTCTAAACTGTTTATAATACTTCTAAGCTTTTCTAAGCTCCTCATATATTGCAAAGTTTCACACAAGCCTTTCCTATATTGTGTAAAGCATGCCAATAAGTCTTTATTTATATTAAGGTAACCCCTAGATAGTTGCCAAGCATTTTTATGTTAAACAACTCCAAGTTATGTCTTCCTATTCATAAGTTACCTTGAGATGTGATATGATGTGGAACAAATGAGGTATGTTCACAATTCTTGATATGAAAATATGAAAGTCAAACGAGTATAAGCACAAAATGAATGCTAAGTTTGTTAATAGAAAATGTTAAGTTAAGTTATTCCTCTATGCTCCTCGTGTTAGTATTGCTAGGAGATGTTTAAAATCATGAACGT
>JACEIK010016655.1:0-11583 GCA_018107945.1 Datura stramonium
CCAGGTCCTACTAGGGCACCACGTGCCAGTCATACCCCCAGGGCGGGGCGTGACAGGAAGGACAACCTTCTACGACACAATCTTGATGTGATACACATTGAAAAACTTTATTTTGATAATTTGTTCAACATCATGATGGATGTTAAGGGTAAGACAAAAGATAATCCAAAGGCTAGAATGGACTTAAAAAAATACTACATAAGAAAGGAACTAGAGCTGCAAGAAACACACAATAATAAATTGTTAAAGTCCAAGGCGAACTTTTCATTCACATTGGATAAAAAATGTAAGATTTGTGAGTGGGTTCAAAATTTGAGGATGCTTGAGGGCTATGCTTCAAATTTGGGGAAGCGTACAGATATGAACGAAGGGAAGTTGTGTGGTATGAAAATCCATGATTGTCATGTTTTCATGAAACCTTTGATTCCTATTGCATTTAACTGGCTACCTGATAGGATATCGAAGCCAATTACAAAGGTAAGTTTGTTCTTCAAAGATTTGTGTAGTAACACTTTGTGGGAAGATAACTTAGAACAGATGGATGAGAATATTCTGGTGATTACTACTAAGTTGGAAAAGATCTTCCTGTGCAGATTCTTTGATGTGAAGGAACATTTACCGATTCACCTCATACATGAGGCGTGTCTTAGAGGCCTAGTTCAATATAGATGGATGTATCCATTCGAAAGGTACTAAAATCTGTGAAGCTTATCTTGCAAGGGAAACTGCTCATTTTTGTTCTTACTATTTCGAGCAGCAAGTGCCAACTTTAAGAAATAGGCCTACCCGCAATGATGATGGTGATATTGATCCAAGCCACTCGCCAATTTCAATTTTTAATCAACCAGGTCGAGGTTCTAAAAAATGAACCAAACGGGGTTTAAGTAGTATAAAAATGTAATCTATTATGACACACGTTTTGCTTAATTTCCCCGAAATACAATCATATCTTGAGTAAGTTGTAAATGATGTTATTGAATAATATTATTTTAATGCTAATGCTTAAACAAATTTAAAAACTAATGTTATTGAACAGTTACTTTGTAAGACAGTGGGGTAATGATTCCATATATATGAGGTTCTCTGATTGGCGAAAAGACTATGTAAGTGTTCAATATCATGTTAACGATATAAGTACAACATAATAATTTGTTTAACCAATTTTTTTTACACATTACGTAGGTTCATGATGAAAATAACAATATTGAACATTTGAAAATTGTGAGTGATGTTGTACATGAGCCTGATAGTCAAATTCAGTCCATACATAAATATTGTGTCAATGATTTCAAGTTTCAAATAGAAGAAACTTCTAAGTATAAGAAAATCAATAATAGCAGAGTGTGCGTTAAAGGCGATGTATATGGTAATGGCCAAACTGTTGATTATTCTGGTGTGATACAAGAGATAATGGAAATTAGGTATGTTGAATGGCCGAGGAAAAAGATAGTACTATTTTGGTGTAAGTGGTTTGATCCATCGCACAGAGGTACTAGGTTTAATCAATAGCATAATATAACTGTAGTTAAGCACACCAGATAGTGTGAATGTTATGATCCTTTCATCATTGCACATGTCACGCCCCGAGTTAACATCCTGGATGGAACACGGTACTTGGAGTCACAAGTAACCCCAAGGCAATCCCTGGTATATCATACACTGGCGTTCTGAGTAACATGCAACTATATTCAACGGAATTTTAGGCAAAAATATAAATACTTGAAAGAAATAAAGTTGGTTCATAATATTTGAACATATTAGAACAAACCAAGTCTAAAAAAACTAATCTGCATCGGAAAGCCACTATGACTGATGAGTTGCTGGAACAAGTCCCCAGCTAACTTTAAATCTACATAAAAAGGAAAGGTATAACTGAAGCAATAAATCTCTGTCCTCGAAGAATGAGGACTCACCAACTAGAATAGCTGAAGTTTGGGTGAGTGATTGGCTAGCGAGGCTGAGACTGAGATCCTATAGCTGTATCATAAAATGATACATCATAAAAGTATGCATCAGTACTTTGAATGTACTGAGTAAGTGAGAGAAACATAACACAATGGAATAAATAAAAAAGAAAATGCCGAACTGGAAGGACATGCAATGACTAACTAAAGCTACTAAACTGAATAACAAAAATACTAAGATGGTCTAAAGGACCCTGTCTGATGGTCAAAACATGTTCTGAATTTGGAGTACTGATCTGAACTAAACTAAACAGACTAGTGGGAAAGTCTATAAAAGACATATAACCACGTGAGCTAGACGTGGAGTCTGATGTATACACCCCATCAGTAGGACCCAATATACCATGCCAGGGTATAAAGGCATGAACTGGGTGATCACAAGAGTCTAGGGCCACAAGGCCAACAAAAATTGTAACCTACGGTGGCAACGTAATTTTGGAAACTTGGGTGTGCTGGAACCCCGGTCCGCTCGGTGCTAAGTCCTACTTCCACTGGATAGTCCTAGAATGAATACTAAGGTGATATCTTGAAATTGGGGTCCAAGACTAGTCAGGGATACATATCTGAAAGCACCCTAAGAGTCTTATCAGACCAAATTCTAAAACTGGGTTCTAAGACTGGTCAGAGTTTCTTATCTAGAAGCGTCGTAACCGTCTAAAGAACAAACTAAAATCTGAAACTGGGGTCCTAAGGCTAGTCAGAGCTATTTATCTAAAATGTAATGACCGCCTAGTGGACCAATAAAACTAAATTCTGAATCTGATTCTGATAACTGGGAGGTACTATTGATAGCTCGAAATTTCTGTAGTCAAACTGATCAGCTGATATTTTTTGACTGAAACTGAGAATTCTAGCATTCTTACTAAAATTGAACTGACAATAGTATAATTTCATGTCAATGCTTCTAACAATGTGGGAGTCAACACTGATAAGTACAAGAAATTTTTTTATATTCAAGAAGTAATGCAAATTTCAAGACTTTCTAATTCAAGAAATAGGGCTAAATTTCACTTCACAAGATTTAACATTATTTTAGTCACGAACAGGTGGAAAATATCTATAATTAACATGGTATAATAACCCACATGATTTAAACAAGGTATGACTAGCAATTTCTTGGCATTCAGTAATTTCAAGGATACAACTAATAGAGAGAAATAGGGAGGAATTTGAGGACACAAGGGAAGAACTATTCCCTTGTTGAATTCCCACATACCTAGTGAAACAGCCCAAAGAATTTCTTTAAGAAGTCGAGGATAAACTGACTGCCCTAGATCTTTCTTTGAAAAGCTCTAAGAAAAGTCCTGCGATGTTTTTCTGAGTATCTGTGTGGGGGATGAGGGTAAAACCATTTATCCCCTCTAAATTCTCTTAAAAATACACTAAAACAACGTAGTTTAGAGTCTAGGAGGTTAGGAAATTATCGAAATACCCTTATGAAATTCGCATGGGAAAACTGATAGTTAGTCCTCACGGGTGACCTAACGGGTTGTGATAAGTGACCAGGACTCGTGGTCACACTCATGAGGTTCACTGCCTGAAACCCACTTGTGACCACCACGATAGACCTAACTAGTCGTGGTTAGTGACCACGATTCATGGGCTACACTGCCTTGAACACCTTGGAGTTCCCACGGGTGACACCACAACACGTGGTGTCCTAAACAATTCGTGGTGAATACCCGTTGGGTACATTTCCTAGCCTTTCTCAGTCTTAAATTATTCTTGTCCAGGGGTCGTATCACGACTTGTGGGGTTTGACCATGACTCATGGTGAAACGCGTGGTCACCCATACTCCAAATTTCCAGATAAGCTCCCAGTCCTCACCACGAGTCACTTAATGACTCGTGGTCACTCCCCACAAGTCACAAAACGACTTGTTCTGTGACCTAGTGAAAAATTTCCAGTTTTCTCTGATTCAAGTCCCAATTCTAGTCTTTGAGTTTTTGAGGCATTACAATGTCTCCCCCATGGGAAAATTCATCCTTGAATGTTGGAAAACACTCAGGAAAGTAGAGAATGGCAATCTTTATACACATATACTGATCATGAAAGCTGAAACTAACGGAATGACTATCTCTAAATTGGGTCACAAGTCTGAACTGAATTCACTAATCATGCACATACTCATATACATGAAATAAATTGAAACAAATGAACTAAAAGCAATTTTGGGAAGGAAATTAATACCTTAAACTGAAACTGAGTTGGAAGGGAACAAATAGGGGTATCTAGCCATCATATCCGCTTCGGACTCCCACGTAGCTCCCTCAACCTGCTAATTCCTCCATAAGACTTTGACCGAAGCTACTTCCTTGTTCCTCATCTTACGAACCTGACGGTCAAGGATCTGGACTTGGATGTCCTCATACGAGAGACTATCTTTCACTCCCACGCTGTCCAATAGCACAATTGAAGTTGATCATCGATGCACTTCTTCAATAGTGACACATGGAATACTGGGTGCACACATTCCAACTCTGAAGGTAATTCCAGCTCATAAGCCACCTTGCCAATTTGCCTTAGAATTCTGTAAGGTCCCACATATCTCGGGCTGAGCTTCCCCTTCTTCCCAAATCTCATCACCCCTTTCATGGGTGAAATTTTCAGATAGACCCATTCATCCACATCAAACTCCAATTCTCTTCTCCTCAAATCAACATAAGATTTTTGATGGCTCTGAGCTGTTTTCAATCTTTCTCTAATGAGTTGTACCTTCTCCATAGCTTCATGAACTGAGTCTGGCCTGATTATAGTGGTTTCACCAACTTCAAACCATCCAATAGGAGACCTGCACCTTCTACCATACAATGCCTCAAACGTGGCCATTTGGATACTGGAGTGGTAGCTGTTGTTATATGCAAACTCGATGAGAGACAAGTGTTCATACCAAATGCCCTTGTAATCAATCGCACACGCTCTCAACATATCTTCTAGGGTCTGAATAGTCCGCTCAGCTTGCCCATTTGTCTGCGGGTGAAAAGTTGTACTGAGCTTGACCTGGGTACCAAGTCCCTTCTAAAAAGACTTCCAGAAATGCGAGGTGAACTGGGCACCTCTGTCTGAAATAATACATAATGGTAACCCATGAAGTCTGACTAACTCCTAGATATAAACGCTAGCATAGTCCTCAGTTGAATCTGTAGTTTTAACTGGGAGGAAATGTGTTGACTTAGTCATCCAGTCTACTACTACCCAGATAGAATCATGTTGCCGAAGAGTTTGAGGTAGACCCGAAATAAAGTCTATATTCACTTATTCCCACTTCTACGTGGGTATGCTAATATCCTAGGTCATACCTCCTGGTCTCCGGTGCTCTACCTTGACTTGCTGGCAGTTTAGGAACTTAGCTATGAATTCAGCGATGTCTCTTTTCATGCCATTCCACCAGTAAATATCCCATAAATCGCGGTACATTTTAGTAGCACCAGGGTGGATGGAGTATCTTGAGTTGTGGGCTTCAGCAAATATTTGTTGTCTCAAGTCACCAAAACGTTCGGTAGACACAATCTGCCCTGGTAACGAAGCACACCATCTCTTCCTTTGGAGAAAGCCTCAACTTCTTTCCTGAGAACCGCTTCCTTAAGTTTAAGTAAAATGGGATCTCCATCCTGTTTGGACTTAACTTCAACAACCAAAGGGAAATCTGGCCCGCTTTGCATCACCACTCCATCCTCAACTGAGTCAACCAACTTCACCCCTAACCGAGCTAGTCTGTGAATATCCTTCGCCAATTATTTTTTAGTTTCCTCAACAAGAGCCAGCTACCCATGACACTATGCTTAGGGTGTCAGCCACCACATTGGCTTTGCCCAGGTGATATAGCACGCTCATGTCATAATCTTTCAAGAGCTCTAACCACCTTCTTTGATGAAGATTTAGGTCCTTCTGACTAAATACATATTGAAGGATCTTATTATCGGTGAAAATATCCACAAGAGACCCATATAGATAGTGTCTCTATATTTTCAACGCAAACACCCCCGTTGCTAACTCCAACTCATGAGTTGGATAATTCTTTTCATGAATTTTGAGCTATCTGGAGGCATATGCTATCACCTTTCTCCTTTGCATTAGAACGCAACCAAGTCCAACTCTGGAAGTGTCACAATATACTACAAATCCATCTGATCCTTCTGGTAGGCTCAACACTGGAGTGGTAGTGAGTCGAGTTTTTAACTCCTGGAAACTCTTCTCACACACATCTGACCACTGGAATTTCACCTTCTTCTGAGTCAGCCTAGTCAGAGGAGATGCTACAAAAGAAAAACCTTCCACAAAGCGTCGGTAGTAACCGACTGAACCCAAGAAACTTCTGATTTCGGTTGGGAAGGTAGGTCTGCGCCAGTTTTTCACTATTGCTATCTTCTAAGGATCAACCTATATACCCTCACCCGAGACCACATGACCCAGGAAAGTCATGGACTTCAACCAGAATTCACACTTGCTGAACTTGGTGAACAGCTGGAGGTCTTTTCCTGTCTGAAGTAGTATCCTCAGGTGATTAACATGCTCTTCCTCATTTCTGGAGTATATTAGAATGTCGTAGATAAATACAATGACGAACATATCCAGATATTGCTTGAAGACTCTGTTTATCAGATCCATAAAGGCTTCAGGGGCATTAGCTAGTCTGAAGGACATAAACACAAACTCGTAGTGACCATACCGAGTCTTGAAAGTTGTTTTCGGTATGTCATACTCTCTGACTCTTAGCTGGTGATACCCCGACCTGAGATCTATTTTGGAGAAACAGCTAGCTCCCTGAAGTTGTTCGAATAGTTTTTCAATTCTGGATAGGGGATACTTGTTATTGACTGTGACCTTATTTAACTGACGATAATGTATGCACAGTCTGAGGGTACCGTCTTTATTTTGCATGAAAAGAACTTGAGCACCCTAGGGAGAGATGTTGGGTCTGATAAAACCCTTATCAAGAAGATCTTTTAGCTGCTCCTTCAACTCCTTAAGTTCAACCGGGGCCATTCTATAAGGAGGGATGGAGATGGGCTGAGTATCTAGAATAAGGTCTATACAGAAGTCAATTTCCCATTTAGGAGGAACTCCGGGCAGATCTTCGGGGAACACATCTAGAAATTCACTGACAACAGGGACTGACTAGATAGTTGGGGTCTCAGAGTCGGAATCCTTGACCCAAACTAGATGGTAAATACATCCATTAGATATGAGCTTCCTATCCTTAAGGTAGGAAATAAACCTACCCTTAGGTGCTGAACTACTGCCCATCCATTCTAGAGTTGGCTCATTAGGGAACTAAAACCTGAAGACCCTAGTTCTATAGTCGATTGAGGCATAACCGGAGTATAACCTATCCATGCCAAGAATGAGGTCGAAGTCGACCATGTCTAACTCTACAAGGTCAGCTGGAATGACTTTATTGAAGACTGAGATTGGGCAATTTTTATACACCCAGCTAACTTTAACTGACTCGCCAATGGGGATGGAGACTAAAAATGGTTCTGAGAGGACCTTTGTTATGATATCGAACTGGACTGCTACGTAGGGAGTCACGGATTATAATGTGGCCCCTAGATCAAGTAGGGCATACACATCTAGGTGGAAAAGACATAACATACCCATTACCACGTTAGGTGAGCTCTCCTAATCCTGACGAGAAGACAATGCATAAAAATGATTTTGGCAGTGACCGCCATCTGCACCTGAAGTATTGGCCTGCTGAGGTGGTCGGCCTGCTGGAGCTGCTGAGGTAGTGGATTGTGACCTTTCTTGTCTTGCTAACGGGCATTCCTTAAGCCGATGACCAAGCTGGATACCTATTACTGGCACTGTAGCTCTAGGACTGAGAGCCAGGTGCTGCACCCCTTCGATCCTAGCAGGACTGAAAGGTAGGGACGCTGGCTGAGCTTGGTGTTGGAGCGCTCTGCTGCTGCTATGGGCGGACGCTACTGCCAGACCTCTGGTGACCATAATCTGATTAGCTAGTCCATGCCCGCTTGTTCTTTTACTGCAAGTCCCTCAGTTTTTTGGCCTCAATCTGCTAGGTATAGACAATCAAGATGGAGAGGTCAATATCCTTAATCAACATCGCTGTCCTGCACTCTTTGAGGACCAGGTTCAACACTCCATTTACAAATTTCCGCATGCAATCCCTTGGCTCGGCCACCATCTCTAGAGCGTATTTGGACAACCTAGTGAACTCCAGAGCGTACTCTTCTACCATCTAATTTCCCTAACTTAAATTCATGAACTTCTCTACCTTTACCTCCTTGAGCTCCCGAGGGAATAATCTATCCAGGAGGCTATAGTGAACTCCCCCCATTCTACCGGTCCTACTTCCGTTGACCTCCCCTCCTTCCACTATTCATACCAGACATGGGATACCCCTTCCATTTGGTAGGCAGCCAAGTCGGCACTCTCTGAGGGACTGACACCCATAATTCGAGTGATATTTTTAATTTCTTTCACAAATCCTTACGGGTCCTCTCCCACCTTAGATCCATAAAAATTCGGAGGGTTTATTCGGGTGAAGTCCCACACTTGGGCAGCTGCTGCAGAGCCATTTTTATTGATTGGAACCACCTGCTGGTTCAACTGGTTGGTAACAGTTTGGGTGAGCAGCTAAATGGTCTCCCTGAATTATGCGGTAGACACCGAGTCGTCCTGAGGGGCTGTCGGGGCTGGTGGGGCAGGTCGGTTAGCATTATCGGCCCTTCTTCCATTACCACGTCACGGAGGCATGATTCACTTAAATGAAATAGAGCACGAGTTAGAAGAATGATTCTAGAACTGAATTTCGACGTACGATAAAGAGTATGAAATGAATGAAAATTTTCTAATAACATCTAGTAGCCTCCCCGTCATAAGTGTGGCGCGCTTCACACCCATGAAAAGGAATCTACTCGATGCGTCTTTCATACATCCGAGGATACTTTAAACCTATCACTTTTATACCAAGTTTCTTATGCCCCGAGTTCACACCTTGGACGGAACACGGTACTTGGAGTCACAAGTAACCCCAAGTTAACCCTAGTCTATCATACACTGATGTTCTGAGTAACATGCAAGTATATACAGTGGAAGTTTAAGGAAAAAATATAAATACTTGAAAGAAATAATGCTGGTTCATAATATTTGAACATATTATAACAAAGCTACAAGTTTGAAAAAAAAAAACAATCTGCGTTTGAAGGCCATTATGACTGATGAGTTACTGGAACAAGTCCCCAGCTAACTTCAAATCTAAATAAAAAGGAAAGAAAGTATAACTGAAGCAATAAATCTCCGTCCTCTAAGAATGAGGACTCACTAACTAGAATAGTTGAAGTCTACGGTGAATGATCGACTAGTGAGGCTGAGACTGAGATCTTGCAGCTATATCATTAAATGATACAACATAAAATTATGTGTCAGTACTTTGAATGTACTGATTATGTAAGAGAAACATAACACAATGGAATAAATAAAAAGAAATGCCGAACTTGAAGGACATGCAATGACCAACTAAAGCTACTAAACTGAATAACTGAAATACTGATATGGTCTAAAGGACCCTATCTGATGGTCAAAGCATGTTATAAATATGGAGTACTAATCTTAATTGAACTGAAACTAGACTAAACTGACTAGTGGGAGAGTCTATAACTGACACAGAACCACGTGAGATAGACGTGAAGTCCGATGTATACACCCCATCGGTACGACGCAATATACCTTGCTAGGGTATAAAGGCATGAACTGGGTGATCACAAGAGTCTGGGGCTAGGCAAATAATAACTCTAACCTACGATGGCAATGTAGTTCTGGGAACCTGGGTGCTATAGAACCCTAGTCCGCTCGGTGCTAAGACCTACTCCCACTGGATAGTCTTAGACTAAATACTAAGCTGATAGCTCGAAACTGAGGTCCAAGACTAGTCAGGGATACATATCTGAAAGCACCCTTAGAGTCTTATCAGACTAGATTCTTAAACTGGATTCTAAGACTGGTCAGAGTTGCTTATTTAGAAGCACCGTAACCGTCTAAAGAAAAAACTAAAATTTGAAACTGGGGTCCTAAGGCTAGTTAGAGTTGTTTATCTAAAATGTCCTGACCACCTAGTGGACCAATAAAACTGAATTTTGAATCTGATTCTAATAACTGGGAGGTACTACTAACATCTCGGGAGATTTTATAGTCAAACTAATCAGTTGACATTTTCTGACAGACATTGAGAATTCCAGCATTCTTACTAAAACTGAATTGACAATAGTATGATTTCGTTTCAATGCTCCTAACAACATAGGAGTCCAAAACACTGATAAATACAAGAAAAATTTTGACATTCAAGCACTAATGCAAATTCAAGACTTTCTAATTCAACAAATAGGGCTTAAATTTCACTTCACAAGATTTAACACTATTTCAGTCACGGACTGGTGGAAAGTATCTGTAATTCACATGGTATAATAATCCACTTGATTTAGACAAGGTATGACTAGAATTTTCTTGACATTTAGTAATTTCAGGGCTACAATTGATAAAGAGAAATAGGGAGAAATTTGAGGACTCAAGGGAAGAACTATTCCGTTGTTGAATTCCCACATACCTAGTGAAATATCCCAAAGAATTTCTTTGAGAAATCGAGGAGAAATGGGCTGCCCTAGATCTTTCTTTGAAAAGCTCTTAGAAAAGTCCTGCGATGTTTTTTCTAAGTATTTGCAGGGGAAAAGTGATTGTTAGTCCTCATGGGTGACCTAACTGGTCATGATCATTGACCACGACTCATGGTTACACTCGTGAAGTTCACTACCTGAAACCAACTGGTGGTCACCATGAGGTACCTAACGAGTCATGGTTAGTGACCACTGCTCGTGGTCACCTCTCGTGGGTTACACTACCTCGAACACCCTAGAGTCCCCACGGGTGAAACCACAACTCATGGTGTCCCAAATGAGTAGTGGTGAAGACTCATTGGGTACACAACCTAACCTTTCCCGATCTTAAATTATTCTTGTACACGAGTCATATCACGACTCTTGAGGGTTGACCATGACTCGTGGTCACACCTTTGGTCATCCATACTCTAAATTTCCAAATAAGCTCACAGTCCTCACCACGAGTCACTTAACTACTCATGGTCACTCCCCATGGGTCACAGAATGACACGTTTTGTGACCTGGTGCAAAATTTCCAATTTTCTTTGATTTAAGTTTCGGGTCTAGTCTTTCAATTTTTGAGGCATTACAGCACAAAATGCTAAGCAGGTATATTATGCTCCATATCCTCTACGTAGAGACAAGGTTGGTTGATGGGTTGTTATAAAGACTAAGCCCGTGGGTCAGATAGATATTGATAATGTGTAGGATGTGGCGTACCAAAATGATTTGGCAGTTGTTCATCAAATTGTGGAAGCTGAGTTAAAACAATATTTAGAACATCATGAACACATATTAGAAGAAGTTTCTGATGATGATGTAATAATTGAAATTGCAAATGTTGAGGGCGAATCAGATAATGAAAGTGAGGAAGAAGAATCAAATGATGATTATGAAACAAGTGATGAGGAAGAATGGGAGAATGATGGAAATGAAACAAGCAAGGAGGAAGAATGGAGAATGATGATTAGCAAGTAAATTAATTCTTTTAAGTAATTATTAT
>JACEIK010016657.1:0-15026 GCA_018107945.1 Datura stramonium
ATTAAATGTGCTAAACTTCCCATGGATCAACGACTAAGGGAATCTACTACAATGTTGGCCCTCACTGGATTATATAAAATATTCACATCGTAGTCATTCAACAGTTCTAACCAGAGATGTTGTCGCAGGTTCATCTCTTTCTGAGTGAAATTGTACTAGAGGCTTTTATGATCGGTAAAAACGTCCACATACACCCTATATAGGTAATGTCTCGAGATATTTAAGGTGTGAACTACTTCCTTTAACTCCTGGTCATGAGTGGGATAGTTCTTCTCATGCTTCCTCAGCTGCCTCATAGCATAAGCAATTACCTTACCGTGTTGCATCAGAACACCCCCTAACCCAACACCTGAAGCATATCAATACACTACATAACCTTTTGATCCTTCTGACAATGCTAGTTCTAGCGCTGATGTCAATCTGTTCTTCAGTTCTTGGAAACTCTATTCATACGCTTCAGTCCAATTAAATTTAGCTTCTTTTTGAGTTAACTTGGTCAAAGGCGCTGATGAGGTCGAAAACCCTTCTACAAATCTTTTGTAGTACTCGGCTAATCCTAGGAAACTACGTACCTCAGTGGCAGTTGTGGGTCTGGGCCGTGTCTTTACTGGATCAATTTTCTGTGAATTAACTTGAATACCAGCATCTAACACAATATGGCCTAAAAAGGCTATAGAATTTAGCCAAAAATCACATTTAGAAAATTTTGCATACAACTGGCGATCCCTAAGAATTTGGAGCACTATTCGCAAATGATCTTGATGTTCTACTTCTGAATGAGAATACACCAAAATATCATTAATAAACACTATCACAAACAAGTCCAGATACGGCCTTAAGATGTTGTTCATCAAATCCATAAACACTATTCCTGAAAGCCATCTTTGGGATATCTCTTTCCCGAACCTGACCTGGTGGTACCCAGACCTTAAGTCAATTTTTGAGAAATACTTCGCCCCCTGTAGATGATCAAACAAGTCATCTATCCTGGGAAGTGGGTATTTTTTCTTAATGGTAACTTTATTTAGCTACCAGTAATCTATACACATGGGGAGGGAGCCATCCTTCTTTCCTACAAACAGAACTGGCGCACCCCATGGTGAAGTACTTGGCCTGATAAAGATCTTATCTAGTATATATCTCAACTGCTCTTTCAGTTCTCTAAGCTCTGTAGGAGCCATTCTATACGAAGGGATGGATATAGGCTGAGTGCCTGGTAATAGGTCGATAGAGAAATCAATTTCCTGTTCTGGGGGAATGCTAGGATGTTCATCTAGGAATACATCTGGAAATTGATTGACTACTGGAATAGATTGAAGAGTCGAGGATTTCCTAGACATCCTGAACCCTGATAATATAATAAATACAACCTTTCCTATCAACTTCCTCACCTAAATATAGGATATAAACCTACCTTTTGGCGTAGCTACATTACCTTTCCACTGTCGTACTACCTCCCCTAGAAAGTAGAATCGGACGGTCTTGGTCCAACATTCTACATTGGCATAACATGGTGCTAGCCAATCCATACCCATAATTACATCAAAATCGATCATTTCTAATTCCACTAAATCTGCTAAAGTTTGGCGACCAACAACCTATACTGAACAACCCCGATAGATCCTTTTAGCTATAATAGAATCACCAATGGGTGTGGATACTGAAAAAAGGTCGTTGAAGAAATTCTGGCATGATACTGAATTTTCGGGCTACTAGTGGCGTCACATAAGAAAAAGTGGAACCCAGGTCTATCAAAGCATAAACAGAATGAGAGCAAATGTCCAGCATACCTGTCACCATATCTGGCGACGACTCTGACTCCTATCACCCCGGTAAGGCATAAGGAAGATCTGGAATGGTGCCTGAGCTAGAGGCCCCTGACCTGCCTCGGCCTCTGTTGGCTGGAGCTGAGGGCCTACATCCTGTTGGAGATGATAGGGCACGTGACCCTACTAAAGATCTATCTTGTCGGTCTTGATCACTCTGACCCCTGCCTGTACAGTCTCTCATCAGGTGACCCTCCTGTCCACAGGTGTAATACGCTGAAGAACCATACCTGCATGCCCCAAGATGACGTCGACTGCAGATAGGGAAAAGTGGCATGGTGAATCTACTCTACTCTGACCCTCTCTGTTGCTACGAACCCGATGATCGTGAGCTCTCGCCGAGTCCTGAATGCCCCCGACAACCTAGTCTACCCCCTGTTGCTGTTGTGGAGGTAGGGGTTTGGGTGGCCTGACTGATAGTCGTGGCTTGGGTCCACCCTGAAACTCTACCTGAGCATCACTAGGTCTAGCCTTATGGCGCTACTCCTGATTTTCCCTTTCTATCTCCCGCTACCGCTTCCTGATCCCCTCAATATTCTGAGTGAATGCCTGGACATGGGCAATATCCATGTACGCTCACAGAGTGGTTGTAATACAAGTCTCTGCATACTCTGGAAGTAGCCCCATAATGAATCGGTGCACCATGGCTGGCATAGTATCTATAAAAGTTGGTGCATATCGGGCCAAGGATCAAATCTCATAGCATACTCCCGAACACTCATCGAAGGGGGAACATCTCTACCTCAGGAAATCTCCCAACTCCTTGTACCATAATACTGTTATGTCCCACAACCGAAATACCGCCAACTCAATCGACTCTGTAGGTTGTGGCATGCATTACCCTGAAGATCCGCTGCAGTGGTCCAAAAAGTCCTGAGGGTCCTCATTTTGGTTCATCCCTGTGAACAGCGGGGGACTTAATGCGAGAAACTCTCAGACCCTCAAACTACCCAGTCCTCCCAAAGATTCGGCAACTATGGGTGCCACTAGCTGGCGTTGTGTAGCCATCATCTGAGCTACCATAAAAACAGCACTCCAAACCTCCTAATCTGATGGTGCCGGTATATAAATTGTTGGAGATGGTGCCGACACATCTGCCACTCTGGACGTCTCTTGATGGGGCAGAGACTGCTGGGGAGACCGAGATGGAGTCTCCCTGTCACCCTTAGATCAGGCTGACTCTGACTGGGGCACCCGTCTAGTGCCCTCTCCTACTGCAACGTCCAACTTTCTGCCAGCCGTGGTCTATTGTATATCCGACATTTCTCTGTAGACAAGCAGAATATGATAAGCTTAGGGACTCAACCCTATACTATACAGCTCTATAGCATGACTAGAAAAGAAAGAAGAGTAATCATCCTATCATGCCTCACAGCCTCCTTCCTATAGAATATGGTGCACAACACATCCATAGACAAGACTCTACTTAGTACGACTTGGAAACTCCCTGGGATACGACCTGCTCTAATACCAAGTTTGTCACGCCCCACCTTGGGAGGCATGACTGGCACCTGGTTCCCTACTAGGATTTGAACTGACCTGACTAGGTTTATGCACTTCTAGTACATGCCTAATCTTTAAGTCAAGAAAACACGGGCTATATCATGGCTGTAAACACAACCCCCGGCCTTATAGCCATCTATGAAAGAAAATAGTTAACCAGAAACAGGTAATAGTAGGGAGTCCTATGAGGGCCGACGAGACCACCACGATGTCTAGTTATAACAGTAAAGTAAATCCAGCACTAAACTAAGCTATGGCCGACAAGGCCGCTAACTGACAACTAAACAAGGCCCTACATGGGAAACACATAAAATAAAGCATACACGGGCCCCACACGGACAATAATACTACCCACAGGGAATATGAAATAATCTACAAGCCTCTAGGAGTGGTATAATGGTCGAGACAGGGCCCTGACCTACCTATAAACTGTACAATCGAAAAAAGTAAACCTTCTAACTGCTATCTCCAGAGGAAAGGAGCTAACTTCTCTACTAACTCTAATTGAAAACTAAGAAGATCTTGGTTCATGTCTATCGGCACCTTCAGCAAAGTAATGCAGCGCCCCAAGAAGGGCGTTAGTACAATATGTACCGAATATGTAAGGAAATAACTGTAAATAACAAAATGAACTAAAAGGAAACTGAAAGTAGCTGAATGGAAAGAACAGAGATACTACCTGAATAGTTGAACTTCCTGCTGTGTAATATATCAGTACTAATGCAAACAAGAACCTTACCTAGCCCCCATAAGCTGGAAGGTACAACCAGCACAGAATAACCCACCCCGGTCCCCCATAAGCCCTGGCGACTACACTTCAATCTATATACCCCTACAAGGTCACACTAAGCCATCTAATAACTATAGTTGTCCTACCAGTCCCCTGGGTCTACAACTCAGCCCGCTTGGCCCCTGAACTGTAGTTGTGTTTGAGTGCAGTGGACTCCTGGTATCTGCACCCCGGGCACTAGGCTTTACGGGGGTGTGGTGCCGATACAGCATATAATAGTCCAGCCATGAAATGAACTATATGAGGCCCTCAGACCCCATCTTCATCCCTCGCGGATGGCATACTGCTCCTTTGAGTGACGTCATCTCGCCCCTAGCAGGCGTCGACACAACTAGTAACCCTGAGGTTGGTTATGGAAGGCTATACAGGGAATGATCA
Organism: Datura stramonium; assembly: GCA_018107945.1. NCBI lineage: Eukaryota > Viridiplantae > Streptophyta > Magnoliopsida > Solanales > Solanaceae > Datura > Datura stramonium. The sequence continues at coordinate 4,498 of JACEIK010016657.1, forward strand.
ATCCTAAACTAAACATAAGTACTGATCTCAGCTAATAACAACGACTATTTACAATAATAAGACTTCTGGCTTTCTTACTGGGACTCAGACTATATTGTAGTACTATGGAAACTAACTTGCCGAAGAAGTTTGCCTTAACATACCTCGATCATCAATTTATGATTAACTGGTGAGTTTCAATTCATATTCAATAGCCCTTTCCAACTTTAATTGTATTACTGGGAGAATGAGACTAGTTTTAGTACTAAATTCGACAGAAATGATAACTTATAATACTAATATTAACTATACTTCAAATTAACTGAATATGGCTGAAAATGTATAATTTCTCGAGGTTTCTGAAGGGAGAAATGTTTACTTGAGGCCTGTGATCGTATAGAAATCAATTTGGAGAAATTCTGATAACTTTGGCTCGGCGGGGCTACGATTTACTAGGCAAATTTTGAGAAAATAACTCCGTAGTAATGCTCCCTGTAAGCTTAGAATACCTGAAATTAATTTGAATTTGGACCACATTCAATAGCATAATCGAACGAAAATCAATTGATTTCCTCGAGCTTCACTCTCTCTAGCCGAATGGAAAATATTATAAATGAAATTGGGATTAAAAGGAGGGGACTTTATATATGTGAGGTTGGCTGGCAGGGGGACGCACCGCGCTTCCAATAGCGTCAGCCACCCTACCGCTTCGTGCCTCTCGAGGCGCCAATGCTTCTGGTCGGTGCCCTGCCAGATGGCGCATCGCGCTGGCCCTTCACGGCCTCACCTCGGTCGACCCTACTTTCGATACTTCTCTACACGCGTCGTACTCTCTTTATTCATCACAAATCCACGTGTATACTTACTAATCATTAACTTTTATGGGGTGTAACGCCTCAGCCTCTTTCGGCAGGAGCTGAGGGCCTGCACACTGCAGAAGGTGTTGGAGCATATGAACCTAATGAAGATCTATTTTGTTGGTCCTGGCCGCTCTGGCATCTAGTCAAGCAATCCCTTATCATGTTTCCCAAATGATGCCTGTACCAGGTGGTGTAACCATACCTATACCTTCCCAGATGCTGCCTATGGCAGGTACTGCATCGGGGTACTACAAACTCTGCCTGGTCTTGCCCCCTCTGCTGCTGCGAGCCTGGCGCTCGTGAACTCTCTTTGAGGCCTGACTGCCTCTAACAGTCTGATCTACTGTCCTGATGTTGCTAAAATGGGGTTCTAGGTGGCCTACCTGAGATACAAGGCCTGGACCCGCCTTGAAAATCAGCGGGTCTAGCCCTCCGATGCTATTCCTGACCTGACCTTTCCATGGCGTAGGACCTTGTCTGAGCTCCTCTATATTCTGCGCAAAATCCTAGATTCATGAAATATCCATATCCTCTCACAGGGTGGCTGTAATGCAAAACTCCACATATTCTAGCGCACGTCCATAATAACTCGGTGCACCCTAGTTGGCATAGTGTCGACAAACGAGAGCGCATACCTGGCTAAGGAATCAAACCTCAATGCATACTCTCTGACGCTCATTCTGCCCTGCTCCAGATGCAAAAACTATTCTACTCTGGCCTGTCAGACCTCTTGGGGAAAATAGTGGTCTATAAAACCCTCACAGAAGCTAGGCCACGTAGTTGGAGGTGAATCTCTGCCTCGGGATCTTTCCTAACTTGTATACCACAAGATAGATACATCTCACAATTGGAATACTGCTAATTCAACTGACTTTGTGGACGAGGCATGCATAACCCTGAATATTCTACGCAGTTGATCTATGAAATTTTGGGGGTCCTCTCTATGATCTGTCCCTGTAAACTGCGGGGGACTCAAGGCAAGGAACGCACGGACCCTTGAGCTACCAGGCCCCTTAGTGGGCTCAACGGCAGCTAGTACGACTAGTTGAAGTTGTCGTTGGGCAGCCATCATCTGAACCAACATATAAAATGCATCCTTGAGCTCCTGATTTGATGGTATAGGAATTGCTGGGGTGGTGCTGGTATATCTGCTGCTCTAGAAGGCTCTGAGTGTGGTGGCGAGTGCTAGGGAGATCAAGGTGACGTCTCCCTATCGCCCTCAAATCAGGCTGACCCTGACTGGATCCCCCTACTAGTGCCCTCTCCTGCTGCCACATCTAAATCTCAACCAGTCGCGGTCTGTCATGCGTCAGACATTTCTTTGTAAATACATAGAATAACATAAGCTTAGGGAGTCACCCTATATAGCACATCTCTATGGCACGACTGGAGGAGAAAGAAAAGTAACCACTCTATTATGCCTCGCAGCCCCCTATCCATAGAATGTGGTGCACAAAACATCCATAGACAAGAATCTACTTTACATGGCTTGCAGACTCCCTAGGATACGACCTGCTCTAATACCAAGTTTGTCACGCCCCACCTTGAGAGGCATGACTGGAACCTAGTGCCACACTAGGGTTTGGACTCACTTAACTGGACTGATGCGCTACTGGTGCATGCCTGTAACTTAATTCAAGAAAACGACGATCTACATCTCGGTTGTCAATATAGCTTTTGGCCGATAAGGCCACTTGTAAAAGAAAACAGCTAACCATGAACAACACAATAACAGAGATCCTATGCGGGCTGACAAGACCACTATGTTGTCTAGTTATAACTGAAATGAAATTAGGTAGCTAAACTATGTTATAGACAACAAGGCTGCTAATTGACATCTAAACAAGGCTCCACATGGCCATCACATGGAATAAAACATACATAGAATAAAAACTAACTGCTGGAGATCTGTAGCCTGCAAGCCTCTAAGAGTAGAATAATGATCGATACAGGGCCCCGACCTACCCATAAGTTGTACAAAAAAAGAACAAACCTCTTCTAAATGCCAACTCCGGAGGAAGGGAGCTAAACAAATTGTTAACTTTAGCTGATGACTAAGAGGGTCTCGAACCGCATCTATCCGCACCTGCAGGCAAGTAATGCAGCGTCGCAAAGATGGGCGCCAGTACAATATGTACCGAATATGTAAGGCAGTAAAATGATAACTGAATAAAAGTTGATAAGACTGAAGTAATCATGAAGAAGGGCAAGAGTTTAACCTGAATGACCTCACCATCTGAAATATCTAACTAACAAGTATACATACACAAACAAGAACCTAACCGGGCCTCCATAAGCCTAGAAGGTACAAATAATACAGAATAACCTACCTGGGCCCCCATAAGCCCCGGCAAGTACAAACAATGTCCACTTCTGCTATCTGACTACTGATGGTTGTAAGCATACTGTAACTCAAGACATCCCTCACAACCTCGATATAATAGAACTCATTATGGCCCTCACGGACCCAATATGATGGAACTCAATATGGCCCTCATAGGCTCAGTCTAATAGAACTCCATATGGCCCTCGTAGCCTCAATCTAATAAAACTCCATATGGCCCTTGCGGCCTTAATCTAATAGAACTTCATATGGCCCTCGCAGCCTCAGTCTAATAGAACTCAATATGTCCCTTAGGTGATGGAATCTAACAACCCAAACGTCGTAAGGAAAACCAGTTCAACTAGAGCTAATTCTAACAAGGGTTACTATATTATTAAAGTCGTCTCCATTCTATACATAACAGCTGACCACAATAGGATTAGTCTAAAATACTGTAGTTACACCAGTCGTACTAACCCTGCGATGAACATAACATGCCAAAAGGGATAGCCTTACATACCTCAAGCGTCGACCTTCATTTAACTAGCGAGTCTCAACTGGCGAACTGTGGTTCTATTCAATTGCAGCCCTAGTAGTGGAAAAATAGGGCTAATTTCAATGCTAAACTCGGCAAAAATGATAACTTTTAACAATAATAGAAACTTACAATTCAACTTTGAATAATTTGGCAAAAACTCGCAATTTCTCAAGAGCTCAGAAGGAAGAAATACTCACCTAAGGCCCGTGGCCGTTTAGGAATCAATTTGAAACAATTTCGATAACTTTTACCCGACGGAGCTCTAGTTTTCCAAGCGAATTTTGAAAAATAACTCCGTAGTAATGCTTCACGTAGGCCTAAAACTCGTTACCCGAAGTTAATTTAAGTTTGGACAGTGTTTGGTGGCGTAATCAGACTAAATTTGTAGAAAATTGCATGCACCCTCTGTTTTTAGCCGTGGTATCACTTTCAAAATGAAATGAAATAAGGCAAGTATTATATATATACACATGGGCGGTGGCAGGGGTGGCACCCCGCCGCCCATCGCGCCATGACACTGCCGCACCATGCCTCTCAAGGCGCTAGTAGACTTGGCGCGTCGTGCTAGCCAGTGCACTATTGGCTGGCGCGTCGTGCTAGCCCTGCACGCGCCAATCTCATCCGACCCTGCTTCCAAGGCTTCTCCTATTCGCATCAAGCTTTACTTATTCGTCACTATCCACGCATATGCCTACCCATCAATATCATTGCACGGGGTGTAACATACGCCCAATAATGTATGTTTTATGAAGAGTCGAGTTATAATTTCGTTGTGATCTTGATATTAATTAGACCAATTATGATTTATGCTTTATGATTTGATTTCTCTCAAGTACTTATCATGGATTTATTAAATGTAAAGTTTATACATGTTTTACAAGTATGCATGGATTTCATGATTTATGGATTTATGAATCTTGGCCAATTCATGGGCCCTTGTTCATGGCTAATCATGTATTTTAAATGGGGATCAATGATGTTATTATTTATTTGCCCATCAAGTTCATGAATGATTTTACGGTTATTGTACGAGCCCTAATGTGCATATTTTTAGGAGCAGTGTGTAGCACTAAGTAGCCTGGTATTCAAAGGACTACGCCGGTGTCTCATAACTACGTGCCACAATAGGTTTATATATATCCAAATGTTAATGGATCCCCTTTTTGTGATATCACATACTGCACGTCCCTTGCCTGGAAAGCCTGGGATGGCTCTATCCACTTGAGTGAGATAGTTGGGGCATCATGTAAGCTGTATCATGATGGTGTCGATTATGACGAGTCCTCCCATTATTCCTCATGACTTATGCATGGTTATGTATATGTTACTTTTGCTCAAGTTATGTTTTATAAAATTTTATCTCATGACTATGATTATGATTGGATTATGAATGGTTTGAAAACCTTTAGCCCCTATGTTTACATTATGATATTTACTTAATGATCATATTGTGCTACTCTTATGCACTCTTATGTATTTTAACTTACCGTTTTTACTTACTATGCATACACAGTACATTCCAAGTACTGACCACATACTTTATGCTATATTGTTTCATGATATAGGCTTAGAAATTCAGGTTCAGTCCTGTCGTTAGCCAGGTCCTCAGAGTTAGAATCTCTCATCCAGGGTTGGTGAGTGCTCATCCTTCGAGGATATTCAGTTATCTATAGTCATGTTGTTTCAGTTATAGACTTTCTTTTTTCGAGCTAGTTGGGGATGCTGTCCCATCAGCTCATCAATTATGTTAGAGGCTTTTCAGACATTATATAGAAATCAGCTTGTCATTGTTGACTCTGTTTTAGATTGATATGAATGTGACTTCCACTTAAGCACATTTTATTGTATCAGTATCTGTCTATAGTATACTCTTAGTTTCATGTTCATGTCATGGGTCAACTTGGAGCCCCTCAGGGTTTTTTGTCCCGTGTCCCGATTCGGGTCTACGTTTAGACCGTGATAAACTTGGTATTTGAGCATTAGATTTTGAAGTGTACTAGGATGTTTGAAAGTCACATTAAGTAGAGTCTTTTTCATTGGTGTGAAGCATGCCACACTTATGACGAAGGGGCTACGAAACATTTTAGGAAATTTCCCTTCTTTCATGATCTATGTCGTGCGATAAAATATCTTTTTATCCTTCTAACTTGTGTATTCACTTACTCCAAAGCATAACGTCAGTCAGTGAAATAAGAAGCGCTCTCGAATTAATTCTCCCTACGGGAGTTAAAAGAAGCTAAGGCAGAAGAATTCGTGAACTTGAAGTAAGGAATAAAAATAGTGGGGGAGTAGAAGAAGAGAAGTATGAAGCCTTCTGTGATAGTCTTAGAGGCGAATGGGATGTCAAGAGATAGTGATTTTTTCTTGGCCTTAAGAAGGGTATCCAATCCTCAGAATGATGACCTTTAAGCTAAGAGGGAGATTATAAGGTGAAGGACCGAGTCAAGCCTTGAGTTTCAAGTGTGAAGGTCCAGGATCAGTAACTATAGAAGATAGATCCATTCTTATTCAGGTGTCCTTTCGTACTTCAGTCTATGTGATACTCTACTCATGTCGTATGTGAACATGTTATGCCCATGTCTAAGTTCCAAGTACTCCTTACATGTATTCGTATTCAGATTCATAGAATGAGAAGTAACTACTTCAAATGGTGATTCCAGCCTTCTTCCATGATTCCATAAATCTCAGCTTCATGTCATGAACCTCGTTATGTATGTAAACTCATGTCTCTCAACATGCTCATCTTTATGGACTCAGTCCTTAAGATTTGCCTTATCGGCTCATAAGCTCGTGTTATATCAAGTATATGCCCAACTTAGATTTCTTGAACGGTTCTTGCTCATAATTTCCTTACTCTAATCCCTATGAATGTTCCCCCATGATAGAAATGATGGTTAAAATGTGTATGTTCAGGATAACTCCATATCCCTACCATAGGTGCCAGGTATGTAGAAGTTTAGAAAACGCAGTTATTAGCCAAGCTTGGAAGTGTAACAACCCACATGGTCATTTTGTTATTTTTGACCCATTTCCCTAGGTTGAACCTTTCCGCATCTTTATTTTTTTATATGACTTGCGGAGAGGGATGACACAATTCCCGAGATGATCCAATGAAGATTAGATAAGATTTTCGATTTTTGGAAGGCTTGAAGTTTGAGATATTTGAGGAAAGTCAACATTTCAGGTTAACGAGCTCGAATTTGGGCTCTGAAAGCTCTGTTAGTTCCATATGATGATTTATTACTTAATTGGATAGTTTGCATGGACCCTGTGGTGTTTGAGAGTGATTTGAACCTTTGGTTGTATTTATAACTTTTGAGAAAGCTAAGTTTGACCACGGTCAACTTTCGATCAAAAACGACCTCATATCGGCGTTTTGATGATTCCAACAAGTTCGGAATGTGTTTTATGATTGAATTACATATTTGGTTTGTGATCGGAGGATTCAGGATGAGTTTCGGGTGGATTTGAACGTTTTGTGTGTTTTAGCATGATTTTAAGCATAAAATGTGACCACTCAGATGTTCATTTTAGTTTTTGAGATCAAAAAATTATTCCGAGGCTTTCAAAATTCTTAGCATGAATTATAGGAGTTATCTGAAAAGTTTGGTGCAATTTCAATAAGTCAAGATTGGGTTTTATTGCAAAAGATGAAATAATTCTTAAACGAGAAAAAATGATGTCTGACAGACCAAACGAGCACCAAATGCAGTTTTGTTTGAACGAGTAGGTCCTTATCATTATTTGGGAACTATAAAAAAAGAATCGTCGCATTTTGAATTCGTATGATAAAGTTATTGCTATTTTAGTGAAAAATTAAAGTTGTTGGTGCCGCCTTATCTAAATACCTAACGGTGTATTTTTGCATAGACTATTTATTTGGTATTTTGGGAATATGTGGAGCTCTAGAGCTCAGAATTGAGTGATTTTTGTGGAATTCTTTTCTATTTAATTAGGGGGTAAGTATCTAATCCTTATTTGGTACTTCTCCGTGATTTCTTCAGTTGTTTTTCATTTTTATCCGTGAATTTATTGGACAAAATTGAGGATTTTGACTCTAAAGTTAAGAAATCATATTTTGATGAATTCAAAGCGATTTGAGCTCCATTTTGGATAAAATTTCATATTTGAGTTATTTACATTATCAGTAACATAATTTTCAAATAAAATTCTAGTTTTTTCCTTGGGGGGTCGGGGTTGACTTTTGGGTTGACTTTTTGGGCCCTGTATAGAAGTATATCAATATGGGTGTCCATGATTTTATTTTCTTATGCATAATAAGTATTTGACAAGATTTTGATCATTCGAAAGGGTTAAGAAAGGAAAAATTCATAATTTGATGCTTGAGCTTCGTTTTGAGGCAATAGAGATTTCTTGATTCTTTAAGGTTCGGAAAGAAGGGGAAGCTTAGTCCCCAGTATGTTGGTCCATATAAGGTTATGAGGCGTGTTGGCAATGTGACCCATGAGTTGGAGCTACTAGCAGAGTTAGCTTCGGTGCATCCAGTGTTTCATTTTTCCTTGTTGAAGAAATGCATTGGAGATCCACATTTAGTGGTTCCGATAGAGGGCTTTGGGGTGAAGGACAGCCTTACCTATGAGGAAGTACCAGTCAAGGTCCTTGATCATTAGGTTCGTAAGTTGAGAACTAAGGAAGTATCCCCAGTGAAGGTTCATTGGAGAAATCATCTTATTGAGGAAGCTATGTGGGAGGCCGAAGCAGATATAATGGCTAAGAACCCGTATCTTTTCCCTTCCGGGTCAGTTCCAGCTTGAGGTATCAGTTTTCTCCTTAGTACTCTATTTAGTTTCATGAACAATTTATGTCTCTCAGTTTCTTTCATGTTTTAGCATGTACATATGATTCATGAAATCAGTTCATCCATGTGTATAAGTCTGGAGTTAGTCACGCCGTCAGCTTTTAGCTTTAGATGTTTGGTATATGGGATTGCAATTTCTTTTCCCAGCCTTCCAGTATGTTTAACCCACATTCGAGGATGAATGTTCCCAAGAGGGAGATAATGTAACATCCCAAAAGTTTCTTAGGTATTACCCGAGGCTTGCAGCAAGAAAATAATACTAGAACCAAGCAACGAACCTCAATAAGTTCGTTGTAGGGTCCAATGGGTCATTGGAGGTGCTCGTTGTTTCATGACTAGAGGGCTATCAGAATTTGCCCAGAACCCACGAGGGGATTGTACGGACCGTGGCTTGATTGAACAGGTCGTTTTTTGTGGTCGTTAAAGCAGATTAAGAGAATTTCAAATGAAGTATGGGGAAAACCAACGGAGGACCAACGGTCCATTGTTTGTTACCACGCACATTGGATGGGTCGTTGGTTTTGCTAGTTTGTTGAAAATCTCTAGCTAAGTTTGGAATCATTCTAGGTATATGGATAGACCTGAGCCTAATTAATTTATGGAAACAATGTGTTAAAATTAATTCCTGAATATAAGAAGTTCATTACATGCAAATTAAGGTCATAAGGAACCTCTAGCACAAAGCTGAGTTGAGAGTCTCCTTACCGTTTGAGTGTTCGTATAAGTTCTTACAAGGGTCAATTTCAAACGACCATATTTCCCATTTTACAAAATGTTTATGGGTGATTCAGCACCTCAAATTGAATCCCTTGGAGTCTTTTTTCCAACACATCTGACTCTGCATCAATCGGAGTTCAGAGTAAAATGTTTTGAGCGGTGTAGTGAAGCAGCAGCAGGCAAACAATAAACCTCAGAATGGGCCATCCTAGCAACCAGTGACCCGTCATGTTGGTCGTTGGAACTGCCAGTTCCACGTCTTTTTTTGACAGTTTGGGGGTATTTTAGTAAACTCCTATGCTTCTAACTCCTAAATGACGTTGTTTTGGGCTTTCATAAAGTCAGATTAAAGGGATTAACCTATCCTAAATCCTTACCCTCTCCAAAAGATCAATAGTTGAATTTTCTCTCAAGAAAGGAGCTAGGGTTATTCTTCAACCTCTTCAAATCTTCTTGGACTCTTAAGGAAAGTCAAGGGATCATCAACCTAGGTATGTGAGGCCATGAATGAGAGTTCCTTTCACTCTCATACCCTAAATTCTTCTAATTTCCATGAATTTCAATTCAGAGTTTCATGATCTATGAGGTTTTTTTCAATTCTTGTAAAATTCTCAATGATATATTTATGGGTCAATTTTTTTCATGTATTAAATCATGTTTTATGATCTATGGACTGATTTTATAACTACTTTGAATATAAATTATAGATTTGAATTAAATCCAATTATGTATATTTTATGAAAAGTCAAGTTATGATTTCATTGTGATCTTGATCTTAATTAGCCCAATTACGATTTATGCTTTATGATTTGATTTCTCTAAAGTACTTATCATGGATTTATGAAATGTAGAGTTTATACATGTTTTACAAGTATGCATGGATTTCATGATTTATGGATTTATGACTCTTGGCCAATTCAAGGGCCCTTGTTCATGGCTAATCATGTATTTTAAATGGGGATCAATGATGTTATTATTTATTTGCCCATCAAGTTCATGAATAATTTTACGGTTACTATACGAGCCCTAATGTGCATATTTTTAGGAGCAGTGTCTAGCACCAAGTAGCCCGACATTCGAAGGACTACGCCGGTGTCTCATAACTACGTGCCACCATAGGTTTATATATCTATCCAAATGTTAATGGATCCCCTTTTCGTGATATCACATACTGCACGTCCCTTGCCTAGCAAGCCTGGGACGGCTCTGGCCACTTGAGTGAGATAGTTGGGGCTTCATATAAGCTCTATCATGATGGTGTCGGTTATGACGAGTCCTCCCATTATTTCTCAT
>JACEIK010016658.1:0-15002 GCA_018107945.1 Datura stramonium
ACCCCTGCATGAAATGATTTGGAGTTCATGTGATTTAAAAGAGGGGGAAATTCTCCTGTGATGTGAGGGCGCATGCTTGATGAAAGAATGAAATTCGTGTTGGATATCTTGGTCAGCTAATTTGCATGAGTTTGCCAATATCGAGAATCGATTCTTGAGTCTAGGAGGTCTTGATTTGTTAAATGTCGTTGTAATGATGATACTATGCATGTTTTCTTGATGATTTGTTATGAAAATAATCGGTATAACCGTAGCTCGGATTGTCGAGCCAAAGTAGCCATGATGGGAAAAGTAGCCATGATGGATGTCAATTTCATGAGGTATAGGGAGTATTGTTCGAGACGAACAAGATTTTAAGTGTGGGGTAGGTGATCCTGCGCATATTTATATGCCCAAGTGATACTAAATGCACGTTTTTGGGCTCTTGTTTATCCTATAATGTTTGTACATTCTCATGTAAATTGTAGGAAGTGTGAATTATACTAACCAACATGATTAGCATTGTTTGCAGGAAAAATATACGTTTTATAGAGCTAAGATGCATGTGGGAGGAATCGTGATGACTCGGGAACGAGCAAGGAAGCTGGTGGAGAAGCAAGAAATGAAAGAGGCTCCGCGATGGAGCCTTGACACACTATCGCGGATGCATTCTGTCCGGGAGATATAATTTCAAGAATTTCCGTAGAAGGTCCGCGATCGAGCCGTGGCATGTTGGAATTAATTTCCTCAGATCTTGAGATTCAAAGGTCTCTAGTTTGCACTGTAGCACGCTGGGCATGCCCGCGCTGCATGCCGTGCCACGTTGGGAGCAATTACCTCGCGGCCAAACCCAGAGAGCCTCTGACAAAGTTGCACCGTGTCACGGGAGGCAAGGTTCGCTACGTACCCGTGACACGTTGCTTGTTATTCCGGGAAAATTCTCTCCAGTATAAATAGAACACTTAGGTTCATTTTTAATTATTCTGACTTGGTGGAGCAAGAAGTGAAGGCAAAAAGTAATGAGGGACGAAAATTCTTAGGTTTTCTCATCCCTTTCTTCTTTCTTTCACCTTGTTACACATTTACATTCATTTAACGATGTCTAATCCATAAATGAGCATAATTTCCTTCTTGCTGGGGTTAGAAACCATTGTATTGAAATGTAATTGTTGATTATCTGGTTGTTTCATCTTTTCTTCTATGGTTGTTCTATTTAATTCTTGTTCTTACCGCATTAATATTTGGTCAATGTTAATGTACATCTGAAAAGTCCGGTTTCACCTGAGAGGGCAAGAAATTGAAAGTTGTGAATTAATAGGATAAGATCTTTTCTTAGTTTGAGAAAATTGAGAATTGATTTACCTTCGTGGATAGAAATATACCGAAAGTCGTATTAGTCAAGTGTGGAATCGGGTTTTGTATGGCTAGAACATGAATTTCTTCTTATCACAGACATGTAGGTGGAAGGATTCATGATTCTAAGTTGGGTTAAATACGAGAGTTTTATCCATAGGCATAAGTTTCGACTAGCAACCGGAGAAAAAGATAAACCACATCGATGATTAGTTTCCTTACATGTCTGCTGAGCTCAAGATGCTCACATTCATAGTTCCGACTCACTTGTATAATTATTCTTACTTTAGTATAAAAATAGTTTGCAAATAGGAAAAACTTTTCTTTACACCGTTGTCTTCATTTTTAGAGTTACAGTAAATTAACACTCGAGAAGGTTTTACCTCGTAGTCTAGTCCCCGTAGGTTCGACATTCCGGTTCTTAAAAAGGGACACTATTACTGTACAACCCGTACACTCTGCGGGCTCACTACAAGCTCCCAACTAACTCTAAATAAAACTGAAAGAAATGTAACTGAAAAGAAATAATCCTCGCTCTCGAAAGATGAGGACTTACCAATGATGCAGCTGAAAACTTCCGAGCGAGCTCGCTAACGGTGCTGAGTCTGAGAACTTGCAGTTGTATCATCAAATAATACAACATCAAAGGTATGTGTTAGTACTTTGAATGTACCGAGTAAGTAGGAAAATCATACATAAGAAATAAAATAATGAACCGGAAAGACATGCAATGACCAATCAAATACTAAAACCGGATAAACTATGATATACCGAGATGGTCAAAATGACTCCGCCTAATAGTCAAATACATGCCCAAAATCAGACACTAATCAAATACTGCATGTAACTGGACCGAACCGACTAATCTAAGACTCAATTGAGTTGACTCAGTGGCAGCAGTCTATAACCGATATAGAACCATGTGAGCTAGACATGGAGTACGATGTATCCCATCTAGGACCTAAATATACCCCAGGTATAAAGGCATGAACCGAGTGATCACGGTGTCCGGGGCCATGAGGCCAATAAATTATAATCTACAAGTGGAAACATTGTTCGGGAACCGTGGTGTGCCTGAACCTGCCCACTGCGCCTAGCCCTACTCCTACCGGATAGTCCTAGAGTGACTACTAAGTCGAGAAGCTCAAAACCGGGGCCTAAGACTAAGTTTGGAAATACCTATCTGGAAGTACCGAGAGTCTTGTTGGTCCGGATTTTGAAACTAGGGTCCTATGGTCAGTCGAGATGCTTATCTGAAAGTGTCATGAAATGACTAGAGAACCACTAAAATCATACTAATTCTAATATCGATAAATGGGAGGCATCACTTGACACCTCAAGGATTAACTATAGTAAACCATTAGCTGGACATTTTTTGGATTTACTCTGAGTATGCTAATAATTGACTGAGTCTGACTAACAAACATCCGACTAAATTCTCAAAATTTTCTAGCAATATGGGATAACCTAACCGATAAAATTAAACCACAAGGAAGAACTAGTCCAATAAGTAAACTTTCTAGCTTACCGAGTTCAAAGCTAGGGTAAAACCATCCTTACAAGAATGAGTATTAACATGATAACTGTAGTGAAAATATGACAACAATCAACATAGGCAATATTCCACATATTATAAAGGAAGTCTGACATAATATTATTCACATTCAAAGTTCAGGGTAGAACCGATAGAGAAGATTTTGTTGACACAAGGGAAGAATCCACTCCTTTTGAATTCCCACATGCCCGATGATGGAAATCCTGAGAGAATCCTCAAAAATCTAAGCAGAATTCGATTGATCAGCTTCTGTTCTCGAGTCTTTACCGAGAGAATTCTACATTCTTAACTTTTAAGGGATGAGAGAAATGAAATAAACCGCGCTACCTCTAAAACACCTAATTAAAACCAAAATGACGCACTCAATGCCAAGCCCTACTCCCACCGGATAGTCCTAGACTCCGACTACTAAGTTGATAGCTCGAAACCGGGGGGCCCAAGACTAAGTCAGAAATATCTATCTAAAAATACCCCGAGAGTCTTATCTGACCGGGATTCTGATAACCGGGAGGCATCACTGACAATTACAAGGATTAACTATAGTCAAACTAATTAGCCGACATTTTTAGATTATACCGGGTATGCTAATAATTGACCAAGACTAGACTAACAAGCATCCACTAAATGCTCAAAATTTTCTAGCAATGGGAAAACCTAATCTGACAAATCAAGCCACAAGGAAGAACTACTCTAACAAGCAACATTCTAGCTTACTGAGTTCAAAGCTGAGGGTAAAACCATCCTTACAAGAATGAGTATTAACATGATAACTAGGTAGTGAAAATATGACAACAATCAACATAGGCAATATTCCACATATTATAAACGAAGTCCGATATATCATTTAGTCACATTCAGGTTCGGGCTAGAACTGTTAGAGAAGATAGAGAAGATTTTACGGACACAAGGGAAGAACTATTCCCTTGTTGAATTTTCACATACCGGTAATGGAAATCCCCGAGAGAACTCTTAAAAATATGAGGAGAATTTGATTGCCCTTTATTCTCGCTCCGAGTCTTTACTGAGAGAGAATTCTTACATTCTAACTTTTTGCGGGGATGTGAGAAATGAAATAAACCGTCGATTACTTAAAACACCTAATTAAAACCCAAAATGACGCCACATTAGATTCTAGGAGTTTAGGAAATTACATAAACTCCCTAGGAAAAGGACTCTACCAGTCCACACAAGGAAGTCTCATGAGTTATGAGGTCGGGACACTCATTGTGCCCAACGTGATGTGCAAATCGAAATTTTCTACGCATTCCCCATCCCGACAACGATCGACTTCATGAGTCATCCGGAGACCTATTTACTTGTGATGTTCCATTTGACATCGAACCACAATTCCTCTTCAGTGGGTCACCACGGGCTACATGAAGATTCATTACTAGTGACTATGACTCGTGGTCAACTCCCATAGTTCTCACGCCGAAACTACCCGGGGGTCACCTACGTGTGACACCATGACTCGTGGTGCTCAAACATGTCACTTGAGGACTAAGTAAGCTCAATGCCCGACTTTCCAAGTTTCTTCGCCAACACTTAACCACGACTGACATAACGACTCATGGTCACACCCGTGGTCAGCCACTACCAAATTTTCAACTAAGTCTCTGACTCTTCCCCAAGAGTCACTCCACGACTCGTGGCCTACCCTGTAAGTAATATGACTCGCTTCGTAAGTCCCGGTGCAACAAATCCTATTTTCCGCTTCAACCTGTGGTCCGATCTTAGGATTTTCTACAACATTAAAATATAGCATCTGAGAGAGGAAAACCTATCCTAAGGCTTCGGTTATTCATTTCAAGAAGCCAGGACCCCGGAGGCAACTCTTCCAACCACATTGTCGTTTCAAATTCGTTAATGAGAATGGAACAACTACAACCTTATAAACTCTTTTGGCTTTATTCTTGTGATGTTTAATGGTTGACATGTCTCATGAAACTCTTGAGGTGCCATTAGAATCCTCAAAGCTTGTCCCACAAATAAACCTTTTATTTGCAAAAGATGAAGAAGCATGGTACTCGTGACATGAAAGACCGCATTCTATCATAGGTGGTAGGAACAGCATCAGCCACATCATTTATTATGGGATAATCTTCCCTTCTATTGCTCCATCTATGCTGCCCACATTACTAGTGTGGCTCATCTTTGCAAAACCTAAACAACTAACAAACCAAAAACAAAATGTGAAAATAACAAAAGATGCAACAACAAAATTGAATTACTTAACAACTAATGGCAATTGTATTCAACCCGACAGCGACGCCAAAATTGATAATGTCAAAATTCAATCCTCAAAGTGAGAGATTACATACTAAGCCGTATGCAATATAATTTACCCAACTATGAGTCCTGGATTGAATCCACAAGAGATTTGGAATAGGTCAACTTAAATTGTAGAGTAAATGAATTTGGCATGAATCATTTGGGGATTATAAAAGAGAATAATCGGGGAAAACAAGCTCATAAAATTCTAATAAAATAAAGACAAAGCAAGTTGATTGTTGAATTAATGAGAATGAACTAGGATTGACTTTGATGGGGAATCACTCAGGCTGGGAGTTAATTAACTAGTCTCAAATATCAATTACAACATAAATAGCAAAGGGCAAAGGCTACACCCGATGTTTGTCAATCACTTGGGTGAATTTTTCTTGGTTTTCTCAAACCTCACGGTCAATTATGGCTAATCTCAGCTACCAAAAGATTGAGGAAGAGCTGAATTATCTCTAGCTTCAGTCATTCAATGGGTGATTTGAAATGGGTCTTTACTATCTCTAGCTCAACCCCACATATCCATGACCCAAATCCTTACTAATGCTTTCTCACCCATGTCTTACCTCTTTTCTCAAGCAAAAGCAAGATAAGAAAAGTAAATTAATGTTTGCAACAATTAATTATAATATTCGAACTTAGAGGAAACTTTAGGTTCATGCGTTATAAATAAAATCAAGACTAAATCAAGAATACCCAATCCATTCTAAACCCCGATCATGCACACATTCCCTAGAAATTAAATTGCTACTCATAGATGAAATTAAAGAAGAAGTACCCATGGGTGCTTCTACTAACATTCATCACATTTGAATAGAAATTTAAGCTTACAAATTTGCAACAATGGTGGAATTACTCAAGAATAGATAAAAAAGAAGAAGAATAAGATGTACTTTTCTATTCTCTCTATAATTCTTTTTAGCTAAGATATGATGTACAAGTTATCACTAGTGTGAGTACCTTTTAGAGTAATTTAAATATTCTCTTTGTAGTGCTTTCCTCAAATGCCCTTGGAAGCTTCCACAGTGAATTTATGCCAGAGTTGGATAATTTTACCCAATCAAGATTCTGCCACTTGCACGACACTGGGTGGAAAAGTTCGCATGTCTCGCCTGTGTCAAGGATAGAATTGATGGAATCCATTCGCAGTTGCACTCCGCATTTCAGTGTGCAATTTTCATTAGACCAGTGCTTTTTGCACCGTACTGCCTTATAAAAAAGAGCGGAACCGTTGCACGCACTTCTTGCTTTTAGTAGACTCATTCTTTGTTCAGCTTCCTTTGTTTTTCTTGTCTTAATCCAATACCTACAAATCAAAGAGAAAAGGCATAAAAACCTTCTTAATTGATGTGAAAATTATACAAAAGCTCATGCTTAAGAGCTCCAATGGCTGGGTAAATTACCAACTCAATGTAATATAAGGTCTATTAATATGAAAAGATCTTTTGAGAGGTTAATTGAACTTACTAGAAGATATCATTACTCATATATCTTTTGTGGAGCCCTTTTCAAGCTCAACTTGAACTAGAGAATTACATAAGATGATTGGGTCTCCAAAATTACATGGTCAACAATTCTATAAAGATTTGATTTATTTAAAATGATGAATGGACATAATAGCTGATGAAAGACAATACTCAATGAATAACTTTAAAGTTTAGATACACTGGGTGTCATAAGGGAGATCATGATATTTGTAAATGCTGCAAGATGTAATACACCAGACAGATTGGAATATGGAGGATGTTGAGCAAACCGTAGTAGAAAATCTCGACACTCATATAATAGGGAGAGTTTAGTGTAATTTTGAATGAAGAAGAAAAGATAGGAGGTGTCCTCGTCACATTAGGAAACTAAGGACTTTTTACACAAAGTTCATAAAAAGTTGTGCTTTAACAAAATTAAAAATTCATAGGAAGTAAATGCACTTGGTGGAATGAAAGAACTAAGAAGGATTGTATTTTTAAAATACTAGATAGAATATTTGGAAATTAAAAGTTCATAGATGTCTTCCCATCCAATGAGGTCCACCATTTTGTGAGAGAAGGATCTCATCATGCCCCATTACATGTGATATATAATGCCCGACAAGAACCATTGATCAAACCTTCAAGTTTCTAATTTCGTGGATAAATTGATCTTGGGCATAATTGCATGCCCAAGTGATACTTTATAACTTAGTTTTGTCTTGTTTATCTACTTATTTATATACATTTTCATGTGATTTTGTGTAAATGTGAATATATACTAACCAACATGATTAGTCCTTTTTTAAGGTTAATAATGCATTTGAGGAACTAATTCATGATTTGGTGAAGTGGAGGAATGAAATAAAGATAAAAACGTGAAAGTCAACAAGAAAACATTCAATGACCGGCACCCTACGCGATAGGTCGTGGGCACGCCCGCTAACGCTGCAACACTTGGTCGGTAAATTGCATTTTTGGCATTCCAGTTGAGGATACGCGTTGCCCGTGTCATGGAGGTCAATTCGGGCGTTCAGCTCCGTGACACGGAGCTTTTTCACCACAGCCAAATTTTACATTTTTCAAATATAGTATAAATTAAACCCTTAGCTTCAAAATCATTTATCACGCGATTTCTTCTTGAAAACCGAAGGGAGGCGCGAATGAGACTTGGAGAACTCCTCTTGGTTCATCTTTTCTTCATTTCTTTCATCTATCCTTATAAACTGCTATAAACATGGTTTTGAGTATTTGTATAAACATGGGTGGCTAGAACCTCCATCTAGGTTGAGGCCATGGATAAGGATTGTATTTGCTTAGATTCGTTTTGGGTTGAGTTCTTAGTTGTTGCTTTGTCTTACAGTCTTTATTATTATTGTTGTTTTTATGTTTGATCACCATGAAAACAAGTGGTTTAAGCATAGGTGAAAGCTTGGAAGAGCAAACCTAGGAAAGAACATAAGATTGTAGGAAGCAAGTTCTTATCTTTTGATAAGAGTTGTGGTTAGGATAGGAATATACCTAATTTACCTTTGCTTGGATGATAAAATGGGAAGATAGAAAACACCAACTTAGAATTGTACTCCACCATTTGAAGGAGTAGTTGTGAAGCTAAGTTTGGTTAAATGGTTGAGGTACGGAAGTCCCCAATCAAGCGCCATAAACCCCATAAACTACATCCACGGAATGAATTGCCCACGAACTAGAAATGACATCCTCGCTCAATGATGTAGTAGTGAGGCTAGTTTGTTGTGTTTAGAGGTTCGGAAGACCATGAACATGCAATTCCAATTATGTGAGACAATGATTGATAATTTCATACTTAACCCATTATGAATTGTAGCATTGCATGATTATCCGGCCTTAACTCTAGTTTTGTTTTGTGGCTGTTTCCGCATTATTTTGTGTCACCACTAAGATTTAATTATAATATATCGAAAACTTCTAAAACCAACTTCTTAACTAACACTTGAACTTGATAATTTGCTTAACCAGTCCTTGTGGGCTCACATCCGACTCTTAAAAAGGGCTTACCTATTACTTGTACGAACTGCATAATTTGGGTGTGCTCATCAAGTTTTTGGCGCCGCTGCCGGGGACTGGCGTATTAGTGAGTTGAAAACAAATTCTTATGTTAGTCTTATTTTCGAAAAAAAATTGTAGATATTTATTTTAATTCTTTTGAATTTTTTTTCGGATACCCTTCGACATGACATCATGAAACACAAATGGTTTAAATGGGGGATACTCATATTTTGGTGAATCTTGTCTGAATTGGCGGAGAACCCCAATTTATGGAAACACTGTAATACTTATAATATATGTGGTGGTCAAAATGACTATTGGAATGGTTGCCCAAATGCATACACTTGCAAAATATGGAGGTCAAGATGGCCATTGGGATGGTTGTCCAAATGCATATTCCCATCCCCAAGTGATGAGCCCGCAAGTGTACAAAGCTACATAAGTAATATAGTGGCCCTTTTTAAGAGCCGGATGTCGAACCTTACGTGACTGGACCAATTCAGCTGACTATCAAGTTCAAGTGAGATATTAAATACCACAAGTGTTGATTATAGAAATTTTTGATATAGTTCAACTACGTCTAATTGTGGTCAACGAAATATTCTGAATTCACTCAAGGAGCAACATAGAATTAAAGCCGGATAATCATGCGCACCATGATTTTCAAATGGTTAAGTATGAAACTATCAATTGTCGCCTCATATAATTAGAATTGCATGTTCATGGCCTTTCGAGCTCTAAACACGACAAACTAGCCTCACTACTACTGTGAGCGAGATGCTAATTCTAGTTCAGGCAATTAACTATGTGGATGTGGTTTATGGGGTTATGCCATTGATTAGGTCCTTCCGTACTCCAACCATTTAACCAAACTTTGCTTCACAACTACTTCTTCGAGTGGTGGAGTGAAAAATCTAAGCCGTGTCTTTTTCTCCTCCTAGCTTTATCAACCAAGCAAGGTATTAGGTATATTTACCCTAACCACAAAATCTTGTAAAAAGACAAGAACTTTCTTCTTACATTCTTATGTTCTTCCCTAGGTTTGCTTTTCAAGCATTGCCTATGTTTAACGCCTGTGTTTTCATGGTGATCAATCATTAAAAAACAATAATAATTCAGAACGCAAGACAAAACAACAATCAATAACTTAATTCAAACACAAATTCGTAAAAACGCAATCATACTCATGGCTTCAACCCTAGAGGAAGGGTTCTAGCCATTCAAGTTTGTAAAATTACAAGAAACATTGTTAAAGTAATATATTTACAAGAATTGGTAGAGAAGAAGATGAAATTGATGAACCCTAGGTGAGTTCTCCCACTTCTCCCTTTCACTTCAGTGGTTTTCCGAAATAAATCGTGACAAAAATGATTTTAGGAGCTATGACCTATTTATAGTAAATGAGAATTTTGCAAATTATGTCTCTGCTGTGATGGCTCCGTGTCACGGAGTGTATTGTGGAGAACGCCTCCGTGCCAATGGAGTGTAACGCGGAGGCACACCGGAAATTGCCAGGATGCTAAGATGTCGAGGCTTGCCGCGATGGCCGGCGTGGCACGCTGCCTGTGTGCAGCGCGATGGCAAAGGGTGACATGGCGCCGGCGCGTAGGTCGCCCTCGGGCGTGGCACGGCGCCGGGCGCCTGTGATGCCCGCCTCTGCTTGCTTCCTCCTCGCAGAATCGGGCATGGGCGTGGCACTGCGCCGGGCGCGGCACACGCACAAGCCAAGTGGGGCATGCCGCTCGGGCGCGCGGACTTTCCTAAGGCATGCTTCTTGCTGACTTTTGTAACTTGCTCCCGACTAATTCCTCTACTTCACCAACTTATAAATTAGTTCCTAAAATCTACTTGAACTGAAAAATAAAAGGACTTGGTTCATGTTGGTTAGCACATATATTCACATTTATATAAAAATCACATGAAATAAGATAGATACGTAGAGCAACAAGACTAAATTGAGTTATAGCAGCACTTGGGCATGCAATTATGCCCAAGATCACTCAACACTACTAAAGTCTTGTTCTGCCCTTGAACAACCCTTTACATCACAAATGAAGAACTTACATATAACTAATTTAGCAATAGAATCTAAGTCATGGTTATAATGATTATTTGAGACAACAAGTTAAAATGGAGCATGCACGATTTAATCAATGAAATGATATACAACTCGTTAAGACTCTTAACCTCAAGAATCGACTCTCAATCTTGGAAAACTCATGCAAATCAACCGACCAAGAAATTCAACATGAATAATATCCTTCATTCAACATGTGCCCTCGCAAAAAGAGAGTTACCCATTTTCACATGCAAATTTTTTTTAAATCACAACATGTATGGGTAAATGAATAGAATTACGCTCACTCACAAAAAATTCACATGCATCATGTAATGACTCCATAAGCTTGCCCTTAGTGTTTTACCTCCACTAATTTAAGGATTTATGAACGTAAGATAAAGTAGACTTAATGGGTTGTAGACAAAGCTAAGGGAAGGTTAGGTACTATTCTCAAGCGTAATAGTGACTATCTTCCCTAAGCGCTTTAATACATCACGCACTCATTACGAACTTCCTTTTACTTCACCTTATCTTTCAGCTTTCCTTTTCCTCTTTGTTTCTCCATTCTTTAGGCACTCATTATTAGTAAGGAGTTCTATAAGTAACTTTTTATTAGATTTACTTCTTACCCTACCAATACTCACCATTTTCAAATATGCAATTCCCTTGACCTTTCTCCAACTTTTACATCAAGCATTTCTTCTTTTTTCATTCTTCTACCTTCATTTTTTCGGATTTTTCCTTGGGCGCCAGGAGTTTTAGATCAAATTCAAGGCTAATGAAAGAGAAAGGATTAAGCTTATGTTGTAGCTATCAAAGAATAGGCTTAAGGATCAATGGAGTTAACTAGGATTAAATATTACAGAGGTAAAACCAAGAGATAAAAATTAGCTCATGCAACAAAATGCCTACAATTCAAATCCTTCATTTCATTTTATATACACACCAGGTAAAAGTTCTAGACACTCCACACACAGCACGGAATATCAAAAACCTTACACTCATGGCACATGTTTAATCTAAGACATACCATGATTTTTTTACCCGCCTAATCACAAGAATTCAAACATTAAGCTTCAATCATATCGAGTCAAATTCAAGAGCCTAGGTGCCCCAAACATATACCACTTCTGCATGCTTTAACACTAAAACTATCACACTAAAATCATTATAGACATAACAAGAATAATAAGCCATCAATGGGCTAAGTGGGTTCAAGTAATCAAAACCTATGGACTAATATTCTCTCAAGACGATCGCCATCCATCCATTGTCGGGAACAGTCCCTAATTATGACTAAGAACATTATATACAGACAAACAAAACATTTTTATTATTCTTCGGTTCAAAGACCCCTTGGCCGGAAAAGAACCAAAAAGAAACTAAATTGGTGGATAAAGAGCTAATCACAAAAATTTTTCCGACTATTTCTCACATAAGCATTACATTCACCAAAAATTGTTAAGTTAATAAAATTTTTAAAATTTTCCTCACCCTTACTTGAATCATGCTATGTCCTCATATGGGCATCAAATTAAAATTAAAAAGGATGAGAAATACTCCATGAGCCTCATGCCTCAGCTAACAACATGCTTTTCTTCAAGTTTTCAGGTGGGTGTTTGACCCCACACTTCTTCCATGCTTTTATCTTCCTCCCCTAAACGGTACTCAGACTTCCTCCATTCGTGCTTAACTTTCCACCAAAATGCAAACACAATGAAAATAACAAAATCAACACTAAATAAAATCATAATTTGTACTGCACTTTGGTTGCCTCTCTCAAGAAGCGCTTCTTATTTTACGCCGTGGCACGACGTGGACTGTCCTGTTCAGGATATCCATACCTGGGTTCACGTTCGAGAACCATCTCCTCTCTTTATTTTTAGAGAGCTCACCTTCCACTGCTCCTCTCTTCCTCCAACTTTTCATACTTTGAAGCCCTTATCGACTCGGTCAACACTTGTCATTACCTTTGGCCATGCACCTGTGGAATCCTCCACCCCACACTCATCCTCTGACAACACACTAACCTAACAAAGGTTTCTGTAGTGTGTGGATGGGTTGATTTCTTGGTATACTCGGAAGAGTTCTTCTTCCTCCTCGACCCTCATTTTCAGGGTCCCTGCTCTCAAGTCAATCACCGCTCCTCCGGTGGCCAAGAATGGCCAACCCAAGATTAAGGGTACCTGGTCATCAACCTGAAAATCTAAGATAATAAAATCAGCAGGTATAATAAACTTACCCACTTTGATAAGAAGGTCCTCTATTATTCCATCAGGTGTCACTCGTGACTTATCGGCCAGCTGCAGCATCAAACTTGTCAGCCTCGGTTTTCCCAATCCCAGAGTGTTAAATAAAGATAGGGGAATTAGATTAACTGTTGCCCCTAGATCACACAAAGCCCGTAGCACCTCAGCTTTACCAATTTGTTTGGGGAGGGTAAAACTCCCTGGGTCTTTGAGCTTCTTCGGAATTTTGCTCTATACCCTGTGACTACACTCCTTAGTCAGTGCTACTTTCTGGACATCCACCAATCTGTCTTTGTTCGCCATCACGTCTTTCAAGTATTTAGCATACTTGGGCATTCCCTGCAAAACATCAATAAGTGGCAAATTTATGTGAAGTTCTTTGAATCTCTCAAAGAACTTTTTGAAGCATTCTTCCTCCTTACTCTTTCTGAATCTCTGAGGGAATGGTAGTGGTGGTCTTTGTGCTTGCTGCAATGAATATTGTGCATTTTGTTGCCCATCACTCTAATTTTCTCCCTTGTTGGTGGATGGTCCTGGTCTAACAACCTCCAGCTGCACCTCCTTTCTTTTCTCTGTTGGCCCTGCATCAGCTAATTGCTTGCCGCTTCTCAGACTGATGGCATTGACTTGCCGGGGGTTAGGATCCGTGTCGCTTGGTAATCCCCCCTGCGATCTCATGTTTTGAGCAACTGCCATCTTACCCATTTGTTTTTCAAGATTGCGGGTGGCCACTTGCTGATTCTTTAAGTCTATTGCCATCCTCGCCTGATTTTCTGCTAACTAAGTCTGGGTCTCCATGATTTTCTGCAATGTTTCCTCAATGTTGCTGCTCAACTGACCATCATTCTGCCTATTCTGCTGATACTGTTGTTGTTGAGGTTGCTGATAACTCTGCTTTTGGTTTCCACCCTAAGAAAAATTCGGGTGGCCCTGCCAATTTCTGTTGTAGCTGTTTCCAACATTCTGATTGTTTCTCTGCACATTCCCAACAAAATTGACTGATTCCGTATTGGCTCCATAAGATTCTACATTGTGCCCATTGTTTCCACAAATTTCACACCAACATGGAGCTTGCTGAACTGCATTAACCTGGCCCTGTTGTTGGTTCATACTTAGTTTATTGAACTGAGTCATCATCTAATGCTGGAACGAAGCTAGTTGTGCTGCCAAGGCATTCATTCCATCTACCTCTATCAACCCTGATCTCTTTCCTGCCCCTCTCGATGACTTGCTGTGCCACTTTGGATTTCCTTGAGCAATTCTGCTCAACAAAGTGTACAGCTCATCATAAGTCTTCTCTAAGGCTTGCCCACCCGATGCAGAGTCTAGTAATATTTTCGAGTGTGGGTCTAGACTTTCTACAAAGGTATGAGCCAACACTTCATTCGATTGCTGGTGATGAGGACAGTCTCTCAATAATGACTTGAATCTTTCCCAAGCCAAATATAAATTCTCATCAGGCTTATGCTTGAAACTCAGTATTTCACTTCTCAACTTTGCAGTCTTTCCTGAATGAAAGAATCTGATAAGGAACATCTTAGCCAAATCATTCCACGAAGTTATGGAGTTCGGTGGCTCAGCCTTCAACCACTTTTTTGCCTCTCCCAACAACAAAAATGGGAAGAGGGTAAGTCGGACATAATCTGTGGACACGCCGGTGGGGACAAACGTATCACTGATCTCAAGAATGTTATGTAAGTGCTGTTGCGGGTCCTCATGTGCCATCCCAGTGAATTGACCACTAGAATGTAATAGCTGCACCATGTTCTGCTTCAATTCAATGTTCCCTCCAGACTCTAGTTTATGGATACTAGAGTTCACATTAGTCGCTTGTGGGATTGCCACTTCGCGAACTGGTCTGGCTACCATTGATTCCGGTGACAATTGTGCTTGTCCTGCGGGTGGTTTTTGTTGTACCTTTTCTTGAAGTCTTTTTAGCTTTTGCTCAAGAGCTACTCTCCTTCGCAAATGGATTTGACGTTCAGGTTCAAGCAACGGTTCCACAAGCTCTCTATTCTTAGCCAGCTCGGCAAGAC
>JACEIK010016659.1:0-15001 GCA_018107945.1 Datura stramonium
ACGTTAATATATTGGGACGGGATGGGACTATCGATTTGTCCCGGCCCGATTCGTCCCCACCTGGTTAGTCGTCCCAGTCTTGTCCTATTTAGTCTTGTCTCGTTAATCTCGTCCTTTCCGATTGCCCAGCCCTAATCCAGGGTGGTTCTTACCACAGTTCTTAAGAGCTGAAAAAGTGCGCTCCCCTGAGCCCTAGAGCATGTTGCTCTACCTCTCTGATCACCCCTGCACCTAGATGGAATACTAGATGATGATGGAGGTTGGGTGGATGACCTCTGATAGGGTTGTGGGCGAGGTCCAACACCGAACCTCTATTGAGAGTACCCCAGGCTCCCTGTCCTAGCCCTCTTGGCCTCTCTCTCTTCTTCATCTATTCCTCCTCTATCTGCTGGGTGTATATTATCAATCGAGAGATATCTATGTAACTAATCATCATGGCAGTCCTGCACTCCTTAACAATTGAATCTGGATTCCCGTTCATGAACTTGCTCACACGTGTCCTCAGATCGGCAACTATCTTTGGAGCATACTTGACAACTGTGTAAATTTCTGGGCATCCTCCTGAATAGTTATGTAATTTTTCTTCAACTTGATGAACACTGCTGCCTTTGCATCCCTCAACTATCGAGGAAAGAATTTGTCCAAGAAAATTGTAATGAACTCATACCAACCAATAGGAACTGCTCCAACTCCACATCCCTCTTTCCACTATCGGAACAGTATATGAGCAACCCCCTTCAACTGATAGAGTGCACTTTTTTTGTCACAAAAGAGTTTTGGTTTTTCATTTAATTTAATTCCAGCATCGTGTAGTAAGAAGCTTTCACGCCCCGATCATAGACCCCGGACCGAGACACGGGACCTAGAACCACAAAGGGCTTTAAGCTAACCCATGACACATGCATAGCATGAAAGAGAGCATATCTAAAGTGGAAATAAATCATAGAATAATATAAGCGAAGTTCTAAATATTATAAAGTATGAACAAGGATAACATGTCACAATGTGGAACATCTAATACATAACTGTTTGAAAAGCCTCAAGTCATATGATGAGCTGATGGGACAACACCCTTAACTATCTCGCTTAGTCTTAAACTGAAAGACATAAAAGTGATGTGCCGTGCTTTTACGAAACTATCAACACTTAAAACCAAGTGAATATGCATGCACTTAGGTATATTTATCTTAAAATGATGCATTTTGGAACTTTTGCAGGTAAAATAGGCCTCAGGAGTTGGAAATAATAGAAGAACTAAAAAAAGGGTTGAAGGCATCATATGAGCCTCACAATGGACCGTTGGTCCTTACCACGGGTCGTTCCAATCAGCCATAGGAAGGGATTAGAGAAAATGGTAAAATTCAAGGCCAAACAATGGAAGGAACCCATGGTCCGTATGATCATTCAACAGACTGTATGATCATTCAACGGACCATATCGTCTGGCTGTGGGTTGGGTTTAAAAATGTGCTAAGAGATGCCTTATTTAACGGACGGACAGAACAGACCATGCCATAAAAGGAAAAGTTGTCCAAAGTGCTCGTACTCAAAGGATCAAAAATCATGTTTCGGAGGCAAAGAAAAAACGGATGAAATCAACAGCTTTTTATATGTTCTCACAATGTGCGTTGTTTGAGCCGGATGCTTAAAAATACCAAGTTCAAATGAAACAACGACTGGAACAATGAATCATCCAACATCACGTTAAAGCTTCCAGCGGATCATTATACCTGTAAATACTAGAATCCAATTTCACTTAGGAAAGGATTTATTTTTATGTCTATAAATACTTTGTTTAGGTTTCTTTTACAGTTTACGAATTTTTATGATTTTTCAAGATTGTTGATCGACTTCGAGATTCAAGAAATAATTTTCACAATTTTGTTCATGGGATTTTGAGATTCAAACAACTTTTGATTATTGATTTTGGTTCTTATTGATTAATCCAAGAAGTGTTGTTTCTTGTACAATTTATTGTAAGTTTACAATTATGATTTTTACTATAATTCTTAATTGTAATTCTTTAATCATGAGTAGCTAAACCTATATCAAGGGTTGTGGGAACCATGATGAATTTAACACACATAGGCAAAAATACTTAGTGAATCTTGAACGGAGTTTATGCATGTATTGTTCTTTCCTTCGTTTTAATTGCTTTTTAATGATCACAAACACTAGAATTTGCCTTATTCTTATTGTAATACCCTGGAAGTGCCTAAGAATAGACTCTTGATTTAAAAATAGAATTTGGCTGAAATTGGAAAAAAATCCCACAGAATGGATGACCCAACGGAACGTTGGTCCAACAAACAACCCGTGGTAAACAGTCGTGAGAAGGTTGGCCTGGTAACAGTGGGAAGCAATGAGTGAAGTAACGACTCGTTCTTCGTTCAAATGAGTCATTGTATGGAGCCGTGGTGGGAAATGGTCCTCATCTTAAGGGAAAGTAACGAGTCACTCCACGACCTGTCGTGAGGAGTAATGGGTCGTGGGATGGGATATCGATATTTTTCCAGTCTACATAACAGAAGCTAACCATGACTCGTTGGAGTAAGTAACGAGTCGTGGTGAGGGTGGTCGAAAGGATTAGTACAGGACCTGAAGGAGGAAACAACGGACGAAACAACCACCTGTCCTTTGGAGAAATAACTCATCTTGTCGAGTCATGGGAAGGAATCTGAAAGAATGAATTGAGGAAGTAGATCAAACGGCTCAATACCACGAGTCGTGGTATCATGTAACGACTGGTGGGACCGTCCGTTGGTTCACCTAGTGAAGATTTTTAAGGATTTTCATTAAGGGCATTTTCATCATTCGTAAGTCCTAGGGTCCTAAACTACATCGTTTAAGGCTTGAAAATCAGTGTTTATTGAGGGTAAAATCTACCCTAGGCTTATTCTTTTCCATGCATGTAAAGTTAAGAGATTGAGGAGGTGATCAAGCTTGTTCGTCAAAGTTTTCTTCATTAATTTCCATTGGGCATTTAGGGAGTGGTGAGATTTGATTTTTCCCAGGTATGTAGGGTTATGAATGGGTGAATCCTTTCACACCCATGCCCAATCTCTTTCAATTAATGAAATTTCCTCTCTGAATTCCATGGGGTTTTTACCCAATGGATGAAATTTAATTTCTCTACACGGGCTTAATCTAATTGAGTTACCAATTATGAGCAAGTTTTATGTTGTTTCTTATTAACAATCATGTTTCAATTTTTACAAATTAAATTGCCCATTTATGAAAAGTTCATGAAAGTCAAAGTTTATGATGAATGTTCAATTATTATGAATTATTGATGATGAAAAGTGTTTTTTCAAGTTGCCTATGATTATAATCATGTTTTAAAATGAATTGAATATTGTCAAGCATGTTAAAGTATTGGGCAATGCTCATATGTTCAAGAATGATTTACGATTTACGATGTTGGCCGACTAAAGGCCCTTTGATTCTTGGCTAATCACGTTTTAATGGGGATCATTTATGATAAATGTTTATTTGGCCATGAATCTTAAGGAATGATGTTATTGATTTACATATGAGCCTAATGTGCATGATTTTGTGAGTCGTGTCTATCACCGAGCAGCCCGACGTTCAAAGGACTATGTCGGTGTCTTATAACCACGTGCCACCGTGGATTTATAATGATATGTTACAATGATAATGATCCCCTCTTTTGTGATATCACATAATACACGTCCCTCGCCTGGAAAGCCAGGGATGACTCTACCCTCTTTAGTGAGATAGTTGAGGCATCATTTAAGGCTCTACTATGATAGTGTTGGTTATGACGAGTCCTACCATTATTCCGCATGTTTTATGCATTTTTATGTTTATGTTATTTGTCTTAAATGATGATTTAATAAAGTTTCTCTTATGACTATGATAATGAATGAATTACGAACGGTTTGAAAACCTTGAGCCTTATGTTATCTTATGATATTTATGTTACGAGCCATTGTTTATTCTCTTATGATCATTTATGATCTTTCATGTAGTTTTTTTAAAATGTCCATTTTAGTTACCTTGCAGAATCGGTACATTTCATGTACTGACCGCATACTCTATGCTATATTATTTTATGATACAGGCCCTGATCTTCAAATCCAGTACCATTAGTAGACCGTCTCAGAGTTAGCATCCAGCTTCTTTGTGAGTCCTCATTGTCCAAGGACCACATGTTTTAGATATTGATGTACCTTTAGTTTTTAGTTTTTCCGGGTTAGTTGGGGATGTTGTCCCATCAACCTATCTGATACGATAGAGGTTTTCAGACTATTTGTAGTACTTAGCTGTTATGCATTTAGTAGGTACTTCTTATCATGTTGTGTTATGTTTATGCTTCTGCTATAACGTTATGTTAAGCAATCCGCTTTAAAAGATATGGAGTTAGATGAATGTTCACGCAATGGGTCGACTTGGAGTCTCTCGGGGCTCCTTGTTCCGTGTTATTATCCGGGTCTATGTTCGGGTCGTGACAAACTTTGTATCAAGAAAATAGGTTTGAAGTGTCCTAGGGTGTTTGAAAACCATGTTAAGTAAAGTCTTTTTCATGTCTGTGAAGCGCGCCACACTTATGACGAAGAGGCTACGAGATATTTTAGGAAATCTTCCCTTCTTTCTTGATTTGTGTCATGCGATGAAATGTCTCCCTATCCTTCTAATTCGTGCTATTCGCAATTGCAGAGTCATGGCTCCATGAAGAGTAAATGGTAAAAGTAATGGTAATGGAGAAGGCCATGAGGATGGAAACGGTAATAGGCACCAGCAAGCCCCACTAGTTCAGGAGCACCAGGCACCGGAGCCAGTTGACCATGCTGAGTTTCGGGAAGCTATTCAGATGCTCGCACAGGCCTTGACCGCTCAGGTCAATCAGCAGGTGGTTGTGCATGTCCCACTAAATGGCAATGTAGCGGTGGCTCGAGTTAGGGAATTTTTCAGAATGAACCCCTAGAGTTCCTCGGGTCAAAAGAAGATGAGGACCCGCATGAGTTTATTAACGAGATTGTGAAGATCAATAAGTCATTGGGGTGAATGGGGTTTAATATGCAGAGTTGGCCTTGTATTAGCTGAAAGGGGTCGCACATATATGGTTTTGGAAATAGAGAGACAGTAGGGCCGCCAGAGCAGGCCCTGTCACTTATGAGGAGTTCCATGCAGCATTTCTAGATCGGTTCTTCACTCAAGAGATGAGGGAGTTGAAGGCAGCAAAATTCGTGAATTTGAAGAAGGGCAGGATGACAGTACAAGAGTATGGTCTCGAGTTCACTCTCTTGTCAAAGTATCCCCTAGAGTTAGTGGTTGATCAGAGGGCGCATGTGAGCCAATTGTTCATGGCATGGCGGGCTATTTGGAGAAAGATTGCAGGACCGCTATGCTTCATCATGACATGGATTTCCTCAAATAGTGTTGTATACCCAACAGATGGAGGCGTCTCATGTGAGGGAGAGAGAGGCAAAAAGGGCCCGAACAGATAGCCATGGGTTTACTCATTAGAGATCCGGCATGGTGACCGCCCTCAATTTCAGAAGAGGTCACTAGCTCTAGCACCATCATTAGCTAGTAATCTATCTAGACCCAAGGATGATCAGAGGAGCAGGACTTTAGGATCAAGGGACTAGAGGGGAACACGAGTAAAGCGCACCCTTTCAGCCTACGGGATGTGCGGGAAGAGTCATGCCGGGGAGTGCTTGCTCAGCTCAGATATTTTCTATGGGTGTGGTAGATCTGGCCACATGCACCGAGTGTGTCCATTTTCTAGATAGGATGATGACAGAGGTCGTGCGCAAACTATCAGGTCAGCAACAGCTCCAACACGTTCAACTTCACATGGGGCATCTACTAGTTGGGGTGGTGGACAGTTTCAAAATAGATTCTATGCCCTTGACTTGCGTCAGGAGCAGGAGACTTCACCGGATGTGGTTACTGGTATGTTAAGTGTGTTTCACCTTGATGCTTATGCTTTGTTAGATCCAGGTCCTACCTTGTCTTTTGTGATACCTTATATTGCTAATAGCTTTGGAGTTAGTCCTGAAATTCTGTCTGAGCCATTTTTAGTTTCTTCTCCTGTTGGTGATTCGATTATTTCTAGATGGGTTGTAACCCCCCAAAAGTTACCAAGACTTAAATCAGGGATTTGAAATGATCTTAGCAGAAAATCTGCAAAAGTTCCTCAGAACGACTCACCTAACGAGTAATTATAGAAACTAACGAGTCATTGAAGCAGTCGTGGGAAGTGTTTAAGGAAAGTTCCCAAGTGATACCACGAGGGGAGCTATGAGTCATTGTGGGAGACAACGACTTGTTGGAGGAAAGTGTTGTCAGATTCCGGTCTTGGCTACTTGGAAGGGACAGGTCAGATGATGACTCATTGGTGGCTTTAACGAGTCGTGGTGAGGAGCCATAGGAAGGAATTTAAGGGTTGGTCCAGTAGGGATGATCGAAGATGTTGATGAGTCGTTGGATCAAGTAGCGATTCTTCATGTCAGTCGTTAGGCGGATTAATAGTTGAGGAACCAGTGTATGTAACAAATAGTTTTGATCAGTTGTTATAAGCAATAAGGGCTCATCATGTTCGTCGTGGGATGAGGAAGCAAGAACCGTGAAAGCAGACCAGTGAAGACAACGGATGTTCACCACGAGTCGTGGTGAGGACCAATGATTTGTGGTGAGGGTCGTGGTCCAAACCGGTAGATTTTTCGTGTTTTACCTAGGGGTATTTTGGTAAAGTACGATACTTCCGAAATTAAAGTGACGTCGTTTTAGGCTTCTAAGGGACGTTTTTAGGGCATTTGCAAGCCTAAACCCTCATTCTCTCAACTCTCCTTCCATTTCTCTCTAGGTCAAGGATTCACCAAACTTTCCATCAAGGCTTCAAGGTGTAAATTCATGTGGGATTTCTCCTACCGGGTATTTGAGTTTCTCAACAAGGATATTCTTCCATCATTGTGTCCCAAATGTTTTAATAAAAACCCAATTTCAACTATTCTAGTAAAGCATGACCTAGGGTTTTGTGTGATGGGTGATTTCTTCTATATTTTCTTTTAAGTTCTAAGATCCACTATGATTATGAGTTAATTATGATTTTAGAATAATTAATTTACCTTGAATTATGTGTTAGATGATGGAAAATACATGATTATAGAATGTAATTCATGAAATGGCTTGAACATTGAATGGGACCTTATTATTGTGCACTCAGTTATAGAAATACCTCGTATCCATGGTTTGAAATATGTGAAGATTTTAAGAATTCCCCATAGATTTGAATATACTATTTGCTAAATATGTTGAGATGAAATTATAGTGTATGGGCTTGATCAATTGAAAGTAAAATATGCATTCTCCTTATGCTTTCGATGGAACTGATTGGGTATGAGGTAAATCTATGATAACGGCCTAATTATTGCATCTCTCCCATGAATTGAAGTGAATTATGAAATGAGTCTTATGAAATGAAAATCTATGTTTCTCCATGATTTTGTTGTAAATGCTCAAGGTAGAAGTTAAGTGCATGGGCTTCCATAAACCTAAGCATGTGAAATAATGTATCTATGTTAAAGTGTAAATTGGACCTGTGAACCATAAATGACTCCATGGTACATGTTGAATGATATGAATCCTGAAATTAAATGTTGTGGAAGTATAATGCATGATGTGAATCTATAGATGCTCACTAATGTAACACATTTTGAGAAATACTGATGTGGCACCACGATGATATCAATTATGATGATAAAGCATGAGAATGATATTTTTGAATGTTGGGCTTGTTGCTAGTAATGTAGCCCTAATCCTTTCGGAATGAAAGTTGTATGATAAAGTAGTGTATGTTCATATTTCTGACTAGCTGTAGTAGCATAGCCCATATATATAATGTCAGATAAGTACTCCTCATGTTCGAGTCAATCAGGGACTCTCCATAGCCGAGAATGTTTCCCTTGGTCAACTCGGGATCCTCCATAGAAGGGAGTGACTCCTTAGTCCAGTCGAGATCCTCTATAGTAGAGAGTGACTCCCTAGTTCAGTCGGGATCCTCCATAATAGAGTGAGACTCCCTAGTTCAGTCGGGATCCTCCATACTAGAGAGTGACTCCCTAGTTCAGTCGGGATCCTCCATTGCAAAGAGTTACTCCCTAGTTCAGTCAGGATCCTCCATAGAAGAGAGTGACTCCCTAGTTCAATTGGGATCCTTCATAGCGGAGAGTGACTCCCTAGTTCAGTTGGGTTTCTCCCTAGTAGAGAACGACTCCCTTAGTTTAGCTGAGACTCTCCATAGTATAAAATGACTCCCTTAGTTATGTTATCAGCATGATTCAGTTCCATATGATTTAGATTTCAGATTATCACACATTTAATATAATGTGAATCAGACTCAGTTACCAGTCGTGGTCCAGTACAGTGTGTGATGCTAGTTTCAGATTCATCTCATATTAAATGTTTAGCACTTGACCCTTATGCATGAGTTCGATGATGTTTCAGAATATGAGATCCAAAAGAAATTTTCATGTATATATATGTTTATGTGACTCGTAAGAGGATTGTTGCATGTTAAATCAGTTATGTTGATGTACTTTGTTATCTACTTATCATATATTTGTATATTTAGTTGTTTACATTTTTCCCGCATACTCAGTACATTCCAAGTACAAACAACATGCCTTTTTAGGCTATATCATTTCATGATATAGACTCAGGTCCCCAGACTCAGCCTCATGGTTAGATACGCTACATTCCCTCTCAGCTGCTACAGGTGAGTCCTCATCTCCCGAGGACGTGATTTGTGTTTATATCTTCTTTATGTTTTAGTTTTAAGATTTTAGGAGTTAGATGGGAGCTTGTCTCAGCAACTCATCAGTTTAGTCGAAGGCTTTTAGACTTTGTTAGATGGATTAAATGTTGTATTAAAGTGTTGTTACAATTGTTCTTATGGTTCCTTATTAGACTCTTGTAGTTAGCTTCTGCTTATTTATGTTGTTGGTTGTTTCTATTGTTAAGTGATAAGCTATGATATGCCATGGGTCGACTTGGAGCCTTTCGAGGTTCCTTGTCCCGTGATACGGATAGGGTGTAAACTCGAGTCGTGAAAAACTTGGTATCAGAGAAAAGGTTTAGAGTGTCCTAGCATGTCTGAAAGCCGCGTTAAGTAGAGTCTTCTTCATGGTTATGAAGCATGCCACACTTATGATGTGGAGGCTACGAGACGTTTTAGGAATGTTCCCTTTACTTCATCATTCTTGTCGTGTGTAGAGTATGAGGCTCTAAATAGTTCCTTCCCTGACTCGTGCTTTACGCCCATGTAGATAATGCCTCCTAGACAAGCAAATGGAAGAAGAAATAGTAATGACCGCCAGCAGGTACCACCAGACCTGGTGAACCAGATGGAAGATTATGTTACTCATGCCGAGTTCTGGGAAACTCTTAATATGTTGGCACAATCCATGACTGCCCAGATTAATCAACAAGAGATGGATCATGTTCCCCAGAATGGGAATGTAGCAGCGGCAAGGGTAAGAGATTTCCTCAAGATGAACCCACCGGAGTTCTTGGGGTCAAAGGTAGACAAGGACCCGTATGAACTCTTGGAAGAGATTCAGAACATTACCCACATCGTGGGAGTGACGAGAGTTGAGAAGGCATACTTAGCCTCCTACCAGCTAAAAGGAGTTGCTTATATATGGATTTGTTAGTGGAGGGACTATCAAGGAATTGGACCAGGCCCCGTAGGTTGGGATGAATTTAAGACTGCATTCTTGGATAGGTATTTCCCTAGAGATTTGAGGGAGGCTAAGGCAGTAGAGTTCATCAACCTAAAGCAGAATGACATAATAGTTTAGCAGTATGCATTGGAATTTACCCGGTTATCCAAGTATGCTCCGAAGATGGTAGCCGACCAGAGAGCCCGAGTGTGCAGGTTTGTGAATGGTGTGTCAGACTCCTTGGTTAAAGAGTGTAGGACTGCAATGTTGCATAGGGATATATACTTTCTACTTTTGGTGATATTCACTCAACAAATGGAGGCAGAGTAGGTGAAGGAAAATTAGAGAGAGGCCAAGAGGGCTAGGGAAAGAGAATCAGAGTTTTCTTCGCCAAGGACTTGTGGTGGACACCGCTCCCATTTCTAGTAGAAATCGGCAGCCCCAACATTTTCAATGGTCAGTGCTCTATATAAACCTAGAGTAAGGGAGATTACGTATCCAACGTGTATTAGCTGTGGGAAGCACCACCTGGGAGAATGTATGGATAGATTAGATGTTTGTTTCTGGTGCGGCTAGTCGGGCCATAATCACCGAGATTGCATAGTGGAAAAGTGAGGCAAGATTATATCCTCAGCCATCTGTTCAGTAGTGCCGATAGCCCATTCATTTCAGCAGGGTGCATAATCTAGCTTGGGTGGCGGACGTCGTCAGAACCGCCCCTTTACCGTAGCAGCACATCAGGATAAGGGAAAGTCAGCAGTAGTGGCCACAGGTATGTTGTGAGTCTTGTGTTACTTTTTGTATGTTGTCAACCCCAGAACCCTAGTATTGAATAACAGTCCCTCTAGTGATTGTTAGAGACAGATTGTCGATGTGTGATGTGAATAACTGTTAGTGTAAGGCTTGTAGTGAAGGTTAGAGGTGAAAGAGAAGCTACGAGATAGTGAATAATCCTGACCTTAAAAATGATTTTGGGGCCTTATAATTATGGATTTAACCTAAAGGGGAGATGCTAAGTATGTAAAGTAAGTCGGACCTTGAGATTGCTAATAGGGGAGTTCCAACCCTAGCAGTTGTGGTATGTCAATCTCTCCAGGATCGGATAACTTCTCTTGTATTTCAGTTGAAGTAAGTTATGCCCATGCATATGCACAAACTCCCAAATTTTCTAAATAACTGCTTCAGATAGCAATGTCGGTCTTACTTTACGAATCCTTTAGTCCCATCTTCATTTCATGAATCGGTTATGTGTGTTAATTCATGTTTTCCAGTATGATCAGCTCGAACTTAGTCTCTAGAAGATGCTTAGTAGCTCAGTAGACTTAGGTTATTTCATGTATGTGTTCAGTTATGGATGTCATGAATGATTCGTGCTCATGAGACCTTAAATTGCAGTCAGACCAGATATCACGAATTCTAACCTTGTAACAGAAAGTGATATGTGAGCGAAGGCTCAGTTCATATCAGTTTATTTCCAATTAAAGGGGAAGAATCCTTCTCAGTGTTCTATCTAGTTCCATGTTAGTTTCATACCCTTCAGTCTCATTTGTGCTATAGCATGCATGATCCATTTGGATATTCAGTTCTGATGTGTATGGTTAGCCCGAAGTCAGATGCTCCATTAGTTTTAGCTGTGATTAATTGATTGTGGAATTTCAGTTTCGTATCTATCCTTTCAGTATATTTAGCCAACATTAGAGGATGAATGTTCCCAAGGGGGAGATATTGTAACACCACAAAAGTTTAAAAGATTTAAATTAGGAATTTGAAATGAGCTTAGTAGAAAATCTGCAAAAGTGCCTCAGAATGACTCACCTAACGAGTCATTATAGAAACCATTGAGTCGTTAAAGCAGTTGTGGGAAGTGCTTAAGGAAAGTTTCCAGGTGATACCACGAGGGGAGGTACGAGTCATTGTGGGAGACAACGACTCATTGGAGGCAGGCATTGTCAGATTCCAGTCTTGGATTCATGGAAGGGATGGGTCAGAGTATGAATCATTGGTGGCTTTAATGAGTCATCGTGAGGAGCCGGTGGAAGGAATTTAAGGGTTGCTCCAGTGGGGATGACGGAAGGTGTTGACAAGTCGTTGGATCATGTAACAACTCGTCATGTCGGTTGTTGGGTGGATTACCAGTTGAGGGACCAGTGTACCTAACGAATGGTTTTGACGAGTAGTTAGAAGCAATAAGGACTCGTCATGTTGGTCGTGGGTTGAGGAAGCAAGAACCATCAAGGTAGACTAGTTAAGACAACATATGGTCACCACGAGTCGGGGTGAGGACCAACAACTCGTTGTGAAGGTCGTGGTCCAGATCGGCAGATTTTTCATGTTTTACCCAGGGGTATTTTGATAAAGTCCATTGCTTCAAGAATTAAAATGACGTTGTTTTAGGCTTCTAAGGGACATTTTTAGGGCATTTTCAAGCCTAAACCCTCATTCTCTCAACTCTCCTTCCTTTTATCTCTAAGTCAAGGATTCACCAAAGTTTCCATCAAGGCTTCAAGGTGTAAATTCGAGTGGGATTTCTCCTACCAGGTATGTGAATTTTTCAACAAGGATATTCTTCCATCCTTGTGCCCCAAATGTTTTAACAAAAATCCAATTTCAACTATTCTAGTAAAGCATCACCTAGGGTTTTGTGTGATGGTGATTTCTTCTATATTTTCTTTAAATTCTAAGATCCACTATGATTATGAGTTGATTATGATTATAAAATAATTAGGTTACCTTGAATTATGTGTTAGATGATGGAAAATACATTATTATACAATTTAATTCATGAAATGTCTTTAACTTTAAATGTGACCTTATTATTGTGCACTCGATTATAGAAATACCTCGTATCCATGGTCTGAAATATGTGAAGATTGTAAGAATTCCCTAGAAATTTGAGTATACTATTTGCTAAATATGTTGAGATGAGATTATAATGTATGGGCTAGATCAATTGAAAGTAAAATATGTATTCTCCTCATGCATTTGATGGAACTGATTGGGTATGAGGTAAATCCACGATAATGGCCTAATTATTGCATCTCTCCCATGAATTGAAGTGAATAATGAAATGGGTCTTACGAAATGAAAATCTATGTTTCTCCATGATTTCGTTGTAACTGTTAAAGGTAGAAGTTAAGTGCATGGGCTTCCATAAACCTAAGCATGTGAAATAATATATCTATGTTAAAGTGTAAATTGGACCTGGGAACCATAAATGACTCTATGGTGCATGCTGATCGACATGAATCCATAATTTATATGTTGTGGAAGTATAATGCATGATGTTATTCTATAGATGCTCACTAATGTAAGACGCTTGGAGAAATACTAATATGTCTCCATGGCGATATGAATTATGATAATAAAGCATGAGAATGATATTTCAGAATGTTGGGATTGTTGCTAGTAGAAAGCAGCCCTAATCCTTTCGGAATGAATGTTGCATGATGAATGCAGTGTATGTTTATGTTTCTAACTAGCTGTAGTATCATAGCCAAAATATATAATGTCAAATCAGTACTCCTCATGTTCTAGTCAGCCAGGGACTCTCCATAGCCCAGAATGTTTCCCTTGGTCAGCTCGGGATCCTCCATAGCAGAGAGCGACTCCCTAGTCCAGTCGGGATCCTCCATAGCAAAGAGTGACTCCCTAGTTCAGTCGGGATCCTCCATAGCAAAGGGTGACTCCCTAGTTCAGTCGGGATCCTCAATAGCAGAGAGCGACTCCCTAATTCAGTTGGGATCCTTCATAGCAGAGAGTGACTCCCTAGTTCAGTCGGGATCCTCCATAGCAGAGAGTGATTCCCTAGTTCAGTTGGGTTTCTCCCTAGTAAAGAAGGACTCCCTTTGTTTAGCTGGGACTCTCCATAGTAAAGAATGACTCTCTTAGTTACGTTATCAACATGAATCAGTTTCGTATGATTCAGATTACATATTATCACATATTTAATATAATGTGAATCAGACTCAGTTACCAGCAGTGATCCAATACAATGTGTGATGCTAGTTTCAAATTCAGCTCTTATTAAACGTTCATCAATTGACACTTATGCATGAGTTAGATGATGTTTCAGAATATGAGATCCAAAAGAAAGTTTCATTTATATGTATGTGTATGTGACGCATAAGAGGATTGTGGCATGTTAAATCAGTTATATTGATGTACTTTGTTATCTCCTTATCGTATATTTTTATATTTAGTTGTTTATGTTTTTCCTGCATGCTCAGTACATTCTAAGTACTGACCGCAAACCTTTTTGTGATGTATCATTTCATGATATAGACTCAGGTCCCCAGACTTAGCCTCGTGGTTAGATACACTTCATTCCCTCTCTGTTGCTAGTGGTGAGTCCTCATCTCCCGAGGACATGATTAGTGTTTATATCTTCTTTATGTTTCAGTTTTTAGATTTTAGGAGTTAGTTGGGGCTTGTCCCAACAACTCATCAGTTTAGTTGAAGGCTTTCAAACATGGCTAGATGGATTCAGGTTTGTATCAAAGTGTCGTTACAATTGCTCTTATGGTTCCTTATTAGACTCTTGCAGTTAGCTTCCGCTTATTTATGTTGTTGGTTATTTTTATTGTTAAGTGATAAGTTATGATTATTTCATGGGTTTACTTAGAGCCTTTTGGGGTTCCTTGTCCCCTATTACGGCTTGGGTGTAAACTTGGTTCGTGACACAGGTGTATAGAAAATGTCTGATCACTATATTGGATAAAGTCACCTCCGTAGACCATGTAGAGTTAGCCATGACTGACTTTGATATTATTCTTGGAAAGTATTGGTTGTATGCATGTTATGCTTCTGTTAATTGTAGAGCCCGTGCGGTGGAGTTCCGCTTTCCGAGTGAGTCAGTCTTGGAGCGGAAGAGTAGTTCGGTCGTGCTGGTAGGTCGTTTTATTTCCTATCTTAATGCTAGGAAGATGATTTCCAAGGGTTGTACGTATCATCTAGTTAGGGTTAAAGATGTTGAGTCCTAGACCATGACTATCCAGTAAATTCTGGTAGTGCGTGAGTACCCAGATGTATTCCATGATGATTTTACCAGGTGTTCCTCCCGAGAAGGAAATTGATTTTGGTATCGAGCTTGATCTCGGGCAAAATAGCATGCCCGAGTGATGCTTTATAACTTAATTTAGTCTTGTTTAGCTAACTGATTATATACATTTTCATGTGATTTTATATAAATGTGAATACATGTACTAACCAATATGATTAGTCCTTGTTTTGTAGGTTTCAATGAATTTGAGGAACTAATTCATAAGTTGGTGAAGTAGAGGAATGGAGTCGGGAGCAATGTGCGAAAGTCGG